>LIAE01010750.1:429-77033 GCA_002287525.1 Diploscapter pachys
ACATATATTTTTTACTTTTTTCTAATTCTAAAAAATTATATAATCTGAGATTTTTAATTCAATCTTACTCATCATTAATTTTCAAGAATTCACGTAATTCCTGAACAAAATAATGTTTGATAAAGGGAGATAAGGAATGAAATTTGAAAAGTTTGAACGTCAAAATTCTTTTCAAATCCAAGATCGTGAGACATGTGATTCCAGGAAATGATCAGTCTGGAGGAGAAATCTCGCCACGAACTGGTCTCCCTGACAGACGTGCCGAGGGATCATCGCTTCATCAGCTACAGGAAGCTGCAGATCGAGGCTGACGAGAACTTCAAATCTCTACTCAATCAGTTCACTCTCATGCATCTCTCTGCACAGGTACAAAATTCGACGATTCAAATTTTTGTTGAAAGAAAGACATTTATTGAATTATTTTGGAGAGTTAAAGAATATCTGATCAGAAAGATCACAGTAAAAAATTGCGAAAATAAAGCGTTGACTTTCGTTTATTTTTGATTGAGATCATTTTCTTTTCAAACGCTTTTGATTTTAAACTCTACTACTATCTCTAGACTCGTTCAAACGTTCTCTCTACTCCTCGTGAGATTTCAGAATCTGCTCGTACTGATCAACGTGGTGTGCAACATCGCGAAGTTGCGCAGCGGCTGGGAGAAGACGTTGGAGAGGATAATGGATGCGCTGGAAGTGCTGCATGTGAATTTGCCTCCCACCCTGGGCACTTCGCAGGTCAAGTCGGTCAGGAAGGAGCTCAAATTCCACCTCTTCCGTCTGCTCAAAATGCCCGCTGCAGTCGTCATCCAGCAGAAACTCGTCACTCTTCTCACTGATTTGGGCGCCTCCACTAGCGTAAGTTTTTATGCATAATAAGCGTTTGCAAATTTTACATTATCTTTTCCTCAATTTCGAATTGATGTTGCTTTTCGACTATCTTCAATTTGCTTTTTTTTTAACAAAACGAATATCGGAAAATTCATGATTTTCAGAAACAAGTAGTAAAATTATCTCAATTTCAGGAAATCAACAGAAATCTACCCCCGAATTCAGCGATGCTGCCTAAGAGAAGTCGACGTGGGGAAGCTGCTGAAGAGGCTGCTAAGAGAGCTCGAGTTGAAGGTAGGCATTTTCTATTCGAAATACATTGAAATTAGAGGTTTGATGCAATACTCCAAGAAAGACTATCTTGTTTGATGATAAGAATAATACCACGTTATTTGATTTCTTATTACGAGAAGCTGCTGATTTCAATCATTCTATTCGGCAATGATAATCATTATTGATTTTGAGCGAAAATCGAGGACGATGAGTATCCAGACGAGTCAGCAGCAGGTCCATCGACTTCCTCTGCAAGTCCTGAGCCATCTCAACTCACTGCTATCGACGTGACTGCACAGTGGATCTATGAACGACTCAATCCTCAGGTAATAACAAATTCATAAGAGGTTAACATTATGACTAAGGCTAAATTCGGTGCCATTAACATTTCAAAACAGTGCTACATTTCTGACCGTTCTTGCAATGGAGTGCAATCCTTTGTACTGCCAACATTCCTATTAAAAGTCCAACTTGAAAACTATTTAGACAAGAAGAAATGAGTAGGTTTTCAGTTGGTGACGAATCTGGTGCTGATTTCGCTGGTGACTTTTCCCGAGGAAATGCCAGCGATGTTCGCGAGCAGTTACACGCCAATTGCTGCCGCGGGCACTGAGAATCAGAAGAAACACCTGGCCAGAATGATGGCCACCCAGGCAACGCAGGCTGAGATCGGACCTGGATTCGAGCAGATGAAGGCCGAAAAACTCAAGAGAATGCAGGGTACGATCTTATTTGTCTAAATTTCTGAGGTCTACAGTGGCGCACGAAAGTTTTGAGCAGTGAATGGAATTTGTCATGCTTCGCAAATCCAAATTCTCATGGACTAATTTGAATTAAAGTTGAGGATTTTTGTCATTAGATGTCTTATTTTAGTGTGCGAAATTTCAAGGAAATCGATCACTGCAAATAGACTAATGCAACATGTCTCTTATCATTCATTTATTTTGTTCGATTTTCCAAAAGTTTGCGCCACTGTTTGCAGAGATTCATCTTTTAGTGTATTTTTATCATGACTGATAATCAACAATTGTATAATCGAAACTGGAGGTTTTCCTTTTAAAATGCGAAAAAAAATCGAAAATCTATTTTTGCACATTCATTAACTCGATAACTCAGATTACGTCATTTTGTGTTTAATTTTTAATGATTAGCAATCTTCAGATAGAATCGAGGCAAGGAAGCAGGGAGCAGTGATCGCACCGACTCCTTACGTGAACAGGGACACGCAGCCGGAGCCGAGTGGGTCCAAGAAGCCCGAAGCCAAATTGCCTCTGCCTACGTTCACTGCTGTACGTTCATCACACGTCTTCAAATATATAGAAAAAATTTCAGCCGAAACCAAAGCAGCAATTCAACTTGGTCAGTTCGGTGCAGAAAATGACGAAGAAGGAAATGTCCGAGCTGTTCGACCATCTCTATCACAGAATTATGGGCGCTGAAAGTTTGTGCTTATACTTTTCTTTATTTTAGTCTAGATTATTCGAAATGCATAAAGTTTTGCAACATGCTTTTATTGGTTTTTTTCTAATCCGAACTTTTATTACAATCAAAAATGATTTGAAAAAAAAATATGGAAAACATTAATTGAAAACAGGTTCATTTTTCAAAGATGTTTTCTTCTATAAATTAAGAATTTTCGTTTTTAATTTATTCACAATATCATTCCAGGACGAGCGATCCAAGGCGGTGCGATCCAGCAGCAGAACCTGCTGCTGGTCATTCTGGCGAGTCGATTCCAGTCGAACGACGAGCACTTCGAGGATCTGCTCATAAACTACATCATCGAGGAGCACAAACAGAGGACTGAATTGGCCCTGCTCTATCTCACGGAAATCTATGCACAGTATCAGGGGTATGAGAATTTTACTTCTCTAATTTTCACCTGATTTGCAGATTTTAGTTTATTTCGAATTTTTCTCACCTGTTTGATCTTAATCTTCAAGTTGACGAGACAGTCTTGTTTTCAATTTCTTATTTCGTCTCTACATTTGTTTTTTCAAAACTCAACTTTTCATGCATTATTTCAGATTCTCTCACATTCACATTCCCCTGAAGCAGCTCCGCGACCGCGGAATGTCGAAGTCTCAACTCTACGAACGGTACGATCGGATTCTCTGCAAGATGCTCAAGAACCTTACTGTAAGGGACCTGCATAGAGAAACGTAAGTAGTTTTCGCTAGCCGTGAAAAGCTCATTCGAAAATTTAGAATTTTTCACAAACTGCTGCTGGAATCGCCCACCGTGACGCCGAATTCTGTGGTCTATCTGAAAGTCACCTGTCTTCACAATGCAAGTTTACAAAATTTTCTCATTAACAATAGAAGATCTTTACCCTTGAAGAGTTGTGTTGTAGTTATGTTTTCAATTTTGACAGCAACTGCCGAAAAAATTGCCATATGCCTCAGACTATTTTTTCACTACAAAATTCCACTCGATTGCACACTGTCCAAGAAAATCCTATATTTTCGCATTGATTCTTAACGATTATCAAAATTCAGGAATTCTCTGCACTCGGTCTGACGACTTTGAGAGAGCTGATTCTGACTCGAAACAGGCAGCGACTCGAGTTGATCGATTTGCTTTTCTCCCTCGGATTTCACGATAAACCTGATAAGGTGAAATTTAAATTGGATTCGGAATGGATTAATCTGGAGGGAAATCTAAAACTTTGAACAAAATAGTTTGTGTTTAATTTTTCGAATATGCTAAATTTTATCACAGAAAGAAAATTCTTTCAATAAATTTTGATAATTTTTTAAAATTCAAAATCTTTATTTTCACTCTAGTTTTTTTTTTAGACATATCCGACTAAAATTTTTCCTAAAACTGAAATGACTTGAAAAACTAATTTTAGCTTCGCCAAAGCGTGGTCGACATCGTGAAGGAGCTGTGGGAGCTGTCGTACTTGCGAGAGGACATCCGCAACAAGCTGAGGGAACAAATCGAGTGCTGCACTCTGGATGTGCCACCCAGACACTTCCAGACTTTGCTCGAGGCGCCCAACAAGTGGACAGAGAACATCTACAGGAATGCTCTCCATCTCTATCTGGCTCTGCTGCAGATCGACACGACTCTCCTCATGCCATTGGCTGTTGCCTATGCCAAGGGACCTATTGAATTCAAAAGAGTAAGCCTCTTTTTTCATTCAAACAAAAACTCCTCATTTGAATAATGACAATATCGTTTCCTTTTTTTCTGAAATTCAAAATTATCACCTTTAATCTAATCTTGATCTTCATTTTCTCAAGAAGGATCATCGATATTTTGAAAGATAATGTGCTTTTTGACTTGGAGAAAAAGTTCTTTTACAACAAAATCACTTTTCCCCGAAGAATTGTCTCGTCATATGAAACTTCGGTTATCTTCATTATTTTCAGATAGTTCTTCGTCTGGTGGAGCCAGTCGTGAAGACGATCGGAGTGCAGAATCAGGAAATGCTCGATCTGGTTGCGGAGTGTCCGCTGAGCGCTGAGACCCTCATTCTCAGATTCGTCCATCTCATCACCGAGAGAAGTAGGAGAAGCATCTAATTTTTAGGCACTTTTAAAGTGACAATAATGTATTCAATTGATAGCAAAAGCTGCCTCTTTCTATGAACTGAAAATAAGACCGCATATTTCGAAAGAAGATTCTGTTTGTATCGCCAATTGCAAGTTTTCGTATTTTCTCGTTAATTTCCCGATTTTAGACCCACCGACCCGCGAACTCGTGGACAGAGTCAGAAGCTTGCACGCGACCAGAAACACTGATGCGAGGGGCATGATCCCCATTCTGTCCGGACTGGATCGGGTTAGTTCATTTCGAAGAGTCGATAATTTTACAAGATGTTCAGGAAGACATCGTCAACCTGCTGCCTCATTTCGTGTTGAATTCGTCGAATCAGAAGTTCGTGCAGGTCGTCATCAAAAGGCTACTCACTGGAAAAAGTTAGTCGATTTATATTTTATCCTTTTTTCATATTCATCAGATTTAGAAAAAAACACATGCAAATATTTTTATTTCAAATTTGAAAACAAATTCGTTCTTATCGATTTTCTCTTACCATTTTCTTCAGATCCTGATACTCTGGAACCGACAATCACAGGCGAGGACCTCATTTTCGAATATCACAAACTGGAGCCGCGCGAGGAGGAAGAGAGGAAGATGCATGTTGAAAGTAAGAAGTTATACATTTTCGATAATTTACAAATCTCGTAAATTCGCAATTTGAAGAGACAGTGTTCAAAAGTTAGAGAGCGCTTCTTTACTTTTTCCTAGCTCTCTAAGCATTATTCAGTCAGACTATGAGGCTACGATAATTCCAAATACCCTATTTATTATTTCTGAGATTTATTCGTTTTTCTTTCAGATCTGTCCGAATTGCTCGACTCCCGTCACATCCAGAAGGACCACATCGCAGCTGCCATCGAGAAAATCCTCGAATTGGACGTCGTCCCGCCTCTATTCTACCACACCCTCACTGTCGTTGATAAAAAGGTGGGAAATTGATTTCGAACAAACCCATTTTTTCGAAATTATTCTTCGGTTTATAAAATTATGCACTTCTTTATATTTTTGAGGTTATTCTGAAAGTTTCATTACAGTCAGTTTTCATATCGTTTCTCTTCCTAAAACTTCGGCTGATAGTTTCTATTAGAATCCTGAATATTAAAAATGTTTTTTTTTTCAAAGAAAACCGTATTTTATCCTCACAACTGTTTGCCTATCTCTCACAAGTGCGTAATTTGCAGTTCCCGAGTCTGGACAGTTTCATCTCGAACGTGGTGCAGAAGGTGATCCTCCGCGAGTTGTGGAAGGCGAATGACGAAACGAGAAAGGCCTTCTTCAGATCGGTCATCCAGCTAAGGAGTGTGGCCTATGCGGTAGATCAATCGAAATTATTTGAGCTTGGAAATGAACGACCTTATTTTTCTTGGGGTTTCCTTATGATCTCCTTCTTTTCTCTGGGTTGTGAAATAGCTGCGCATTAGCGTAATGAATTCCTTTAAAATGCGAGTTTTAGCCGATGCTGACCGAATTCAGAGGCGACGAATTCCTTGAATTCGTCGAATATGCTGGAAATCAGGTAAGAAATTTCATCTAATAAAAATTAATGAGTACAAATGTGTTTCAGATAATCCTGGACTTGCGCGATTTCTATCCAACCCTATCGGCCTCACAGAGGAGGAGTGTTGCGTGAGTTATCTTTCAACATTTAGAAGAAATTTTGATTAGTGTGAGCCAGCAGATTAAGATCGCTTGTTATCAACATTGAGATAATTCTATCAAAATCAAATCTCATTTAAAGTTATTCTTCTTTCTAAAAACTAAAAATGATTTATTTTTCAGAACCGAAATCAGCGATAAAGTCCGCGACAAGGATGCAGAGGAAAAGCAAAGATTGAAGGCTGGAAAGGACGGAAAGGGAAGCAAGGAAAACAAGGAGAAGGAGAAGGACAAAGACAAGGAGAGAGAGGACGACAGGGAAAATCAGGAACAAGAACGAGAAGCCATGAGGGAATCCAGGAGAAACAAGGAGCAACAGAAGGAGGTGAGACTTTTTTTTGCATATTTTGAATTTGCTGATCTGAAACGCCAAAATTGTATACATTTTTATCCGAATAATATGTTCTACTTTTGAATATAATGGCAGTTTGGGTAGGATATCTTTTAGCATTTTCATTTTCAAGACTATCAAGAATCCACAATTAAACTGTTCACAAAAAATGATGAATATTTTTGTTTCAGAAGAAACGCATTGCCTAGTACTGATCGCCAAATGAAGAAGAGTATCTCACACATTTACACACGGGTTTCTAGTTTTTGTTGTTTTCTGTTGCAAGTTACTTTTTGTGAAATTGAACTTTTTCAATAAATATTTATCGTCATTTGAACTGTTTTCATTTTCCCATTCGGTCTCTCTCATGCCAATGTTTATTATCTCAGAATCGAAAGATTCAAAATCTGATCTTTTTTCTTGTTTTTTTTTCAATACCACCATCTCACTAAATCTGAAGATCATCAACTGTATTTTTATGACATTTTGAATCTATTTCTTTTTCTTTAGATGAATAGACAGTCCCCCGAGCCTTTGCTCGTTCTGACCCGTCTTCGCGGAGGCGTTTCCTGTATTTGTATTCTCCACCTCAATGACAGTCAACTCCTCGCAATCGGCACTTCTTCAGGAATTCTCCAGCTCTACAATTCTGTCACTTATCTCTTGGAAAGGACTCTTTATGGTAGGAAAAATGAATTATAAAAAAAAAAAAACACTGAATGATTGTTTTGCAGAAGATCCAGAACAACGAGCAATTCAGTCGGTTGGAAATCGGAAAGACGGCGAAGGCAAACAGATGATTTGGGCATTCGTCAGAGGATTCGGAATATTGCAGTTCAAGTAACGAGAAATTCAGTTTTATTCAGAAAAGGATAATGAATAGTGAATATCAGAATTTTTTCTGCATTTTTGATCTGTAAATGGAAAAAAATTAAATGTTCTTCCACGTATTCAAAAACTAATGATTTTCGGTCTTATAGTTCCTACCCTATTTTAAAAAAGTTTTCCTCTACTATTTTCCAAAAAATAAAGTAGGAACTACAAGAGGGTAGTAACTGTAGTGAGCCTGATTTTCAGTGAAGATCAACCTATCAAACTCGTATCGACTGATTTCGTTGGATTCGCCCGTGCAGTCACATTTGGGGCAGATTTGATCTACCCTGTCACTGACCAGAAAAGCCGATCTGCTTTCCGAATTACGAAGGATGGAGATTGGGGGAAGTCGGAGCTGCTCTATCAGATTCCTGTATTAGAAAAGGTTGGATCAGGTTTATCTTCTAAGAATTTGAAATAGCAAATTTTGAATGTGTGCATTCTTCGTTCAAATGACTCGATGATGTTCAATTAAAATTCTGAAATTCCCTGAAAGTATATACTTTTACCAATTATTTCCTGTTAATTTCAGTCAGACGCAGACGATTGTGAAGCCATCAGTCCAGAAATGACTCCTCTTTGCTGCGCCCTTTATGGAAATCTGTTTGCCGTTGGAGACGATGCAGGACGAATCCATCTAGTCGATTTGGACACGAGAAATGTACAGGTAATGATTCTTCTACGCTCATTTCATAATCCTGAAGCCAAATGGCTATCTTTCGAATTTTGTTTCCAATTCAGCAGATCCTTTTCAAAAATCTTCCTATGCCAAATTTTAACCGAATTTTCATATTTTCACTCGTGTATTTTTGAGATGGTTCGTCACGTGAAAACCCCTATTTTCGCAATTGCTGGGCAGCAGGAATTCATCGCTTTTGGCACGGAAAAATCACCGCTCGCATTGATGGAATTGACTGACAAGAAAGACGAACAGATCATGGAAGTACAGTATCCTTCCAGGTATAATTTCAGAAATCAATTCTATTTGTTCAGATGAATATGCTATGGAATTTTGATCTTCCATAAGATATTGCTTTCCAGGATTTTCAATCACTTTTCTCCGCTTCTTTATAAACCCTGAAAATTGTCTTTTGAAATCACTAATTGAAACGAATTGCAGTTCTGAAGGCTGCTCCTTCCTGGGCTTCTCTCCTTCTGGCAAAACTCTGCTTTCCGGTTTCTGGGACGGTTCTGTGCGAGTCTACTCGATGAAATCTCGCAACCTACTTCTTCATCTGCATTTCCACAAGGCATCCATCACATGTCTGCATTGGAGCCGTCAGAATGCAGAGGACAGGATCCTCATTGCAAGTCGAGATGAGACACTGTCTATTTGGAAATTCGACAAATGAAGAGTGGTGGGAATTTGGATATCTTTAGATTTATTCGAGGGGGGCGGTCTTTGTTCATCAAACTAAGTCGTTATTCACCAAAGCATATTATAGTCATTGAAATTTAAACTATTTATAATATTTTGATATGCTGGATTTATTTAGGGTATATGATAGTGATAGGGATTGGGATGAAGTATATCTCGTAATGACTTGGCTCAAGCTTTCATTATCATTACTGATAGTTAAGCGTTCATTTTACGATAAATTTCAAATGCTCTCGCAACGTCTATGCTCATAGCGAGAGGAATAGGCATTGAATAAATATGAGTAAGGATAAGTTTGATCAGTACGTGTTTATAGATCATGACTAAATTATCTTAAAAATTGACTTTTGGTGAATAACGCCCCTTTCAAAATCTCTGGTGAATAACGATCTGCATTCTAGAATGAAACACTGGTGACAGAATGCAGCAATTCAAATGAAGAAAACCAAGTCGAAAACTATTGCCATCAAATAACATGGAGTAGCGTATTTGAGAACACGAAAAGAGAAAACCGTTACAGAAATTGTCAAGTGGGAAATATTTCTAATTCTAATTTTTTAGTTTTTTTTGCTTTAATTGTAAATTCAATTTTGAAGAATAAACTTTATTCACTTGAAAATGATCTTATTCAAGCCAGTAATCGTTCGATCGCCACCACCAGAACGAATTCGAAGTGCCATCTAAATTTATTGTTTTGACTCTAAAAAAACATTTTCACTAGTCTATGATTTCTAAATTATTCCATTTTCTCTTTCAATAAAGTGGAAATCTCACTTATTGGCCTGCAAGTCGGGTCGGCTCCCGAATAGTCGCAACTGCATGCATCTCCCCATCCTGATTGTTTTCCAGCAGCACCGTTGCAATCCAACAAGCCGCAATCAGGCCCGTAGTAACCAAGCATACAGTCACATTTTCCTAACGCATCATTGTGCGTGCCGCCGTTTTGACAGACTAATATTTCAAAAAATCTTTGCAAAATAGTTCAGAAACTTACTAAAGTTGGTAGTTACTGCGTAGGGGAATACTTTCTTAATTTTAATACCTGGATCGTCTATGGTACCATTACTTATCGTCAGCTAAAATATTCTTTTCTTTCATCATTCAATTCTGATTTTGTTATTTGGAAAAATAAATGTTCTAATACAAATAGAGAGGCCAAGTAGTTTTTTTTTCAAAATAAGTTGAATTAGATTTATTTGACATCAGAACGATAGGCGAGATCGTGACGAACTCAAAACTTTTTAGATTTTCAAAAACAGTTCATCCTGTCAAAAGTTATGCTACTAGAGTTTCGACGTCGTTCATGCCTTCAGAAGGCCTTTTTTCGAAAAACCAACGATGCCATCATCTCAGGTGTCGTTTATTAACCTATTTAGTATTTTGATTTGTCGAAATTGCCGACCAATTAACGAGGTAATTAACGATAATTGAAACATCGAAAAAAAAAAATGTATGCGCACTTTCTCTCCTTTGAAAGGAAGAGACTTGGCTTTCCTAATTGTAAGCAAAAATTAGATACATACGTAAATGAATTGAGGTCCTGCATCAGTTGGTGGTCCAATTGGAATATAGGTCGTGGATTTAAATGTACAGTTAACCCTATCTGCTATTCTACTGAACGGACTGTATCCGTAGTTACTATCAATTAGCTTCCAATCATTCGGTAAATATATTCCCAATCTTGCACCAGTATCTAAAATTATATGCCTCTATGTGGTCTCTGAACTGAAGATTTTACTTGACTGAGTTGTTGAAATAGCAGTTGAAGAATCTTTCAAATCGTCCGAAAGAATAGCAAATGTTGGGGATATAGAGCTATTTAGTACATAAAAAATAAAGTTTGTGTTGACTCGTTTACTTCTTAATTTAGCTAGGGAACTTACTAGAATGGATACAAAATATTTATCGTCGTACAGAGGAAATACTGTGTGTGACTTAGCATCATATTTTACGAACTTAATAAAAAAATTGCTACTGCCTGCATCATCCTCATGTGGAGGGTTCGAATCATCTAAAGGAAACGTTTTTCAATTTATGACAACTGTTTACAACCTTTATCATTCGACATTTCTTAGAAAGTCAAGTATAGGATATTGCGAATTTAAAAGGTTAAATTATTTTATAGTTTATAACTGCATAAATGATTAAGAAAAATCAGCGATCACCTATTCGTATAGATCACTGTGTTATTTATTGTTTGTAAGTGTAAATTAATATTAAAATTAATTTTTGATAAAATGGGATATTGATTTCAGGTTGCCTACCATAGTTCGTATGAAGACTGTTTAGTCCTGGCATAATTACATATGCGTCCCCTTCTACCTCAAATGGATATGATTTACTCCAATTCATTTGAAAATCAAAGAACGAAACAGTTGATTGTAGTAGTCTTTGGAAAAACTGAATTAAGTTTGAACAAGTGAAAATATAATATTTTGCATTTAAAATAAAAGTTAATTTACCTCCTTAGGAAACACTACATCCTCATTTCCATTAAACTCTGTTGGTATTACAGTCCCTCCAGTCGACATTAAACCTTCGAATATTTTATCCGGAATTGTAGAACGATTGTTTGTGTACCAATTATACGTATCATATGGAGCGCATATGAAATATACCTGAAAAAAAAGAAAAATTATTTTAAATATCGAAAAATGCAAAATCTCGTCCCAGTAAAACATAAGGGCAATAATTATGGATTCATTAAAATGTTCTTCCGATGTAACAAATTGTATGCTAAATTACCTCTTGTCGATACTGTTGAGATACTTGCATAAATGCCTCCCGATTAAAATCGAGAAGATCGTCAGGGTCCTCTTTATAAATTGCAATGATTCCTCTCTGCTGTCTACCAAGAGCGCGTATTGCCGCCTCAATAAAATCTTCAATAGCAATGATCAATTTTCTCAATATAATACCTTATATGCGTAAACTATATCCCATCCAGTTCCATTTAAATAGCAATTAGGATTATTAGCTTCGTTGATTGAGCTTTTGAATGCCCCAATATCAGGGCCAATATATATTGGCACAGCTATAATTATTTAATAAATACCTCGTATGTTTTAAAATACCTCTTCCATCACTACATAATGCTATAAATTGATATAACCAAATATTCTTTAGATCATCTGCGCCCAAGTCTCCTAAGCCAAGAAAAGCCTTGGCATCCGGATATACAAGGGAAGGAATGGAATTGATTCTATCGATAAATACCACAACAGTGTATGTTCGGTATTGCATATCCAAAGTTCCAGGGCTTGTATTCATCATAGGACATGTTGCTAAACACATAATTTCTCCAGAAATGCAAATGAATATCTACCAATGTCACAAGATGGAATATCACTGTCTGAGCTACTATAACCGGGGTCACAAACGCAGTTATAAGCTAGGGAAGCGTTAGCTGGATATTTTGTACCGATGTCGTATTTGAGTTGGCCATGTCCAGAACAATCGACGATTACATCAGTTGGCCCTAGTACAACTTCATAATTTTAAGTACCAATTAATGAAACCTCTATAATATGGCGCAGTTTTGCCTTCGCATATATAATTGCCAACAGCGTCTTGATATTTGCAATTATCAACGGGTCCGCTCGCATTATTGCTACACCAAAACGAATATTGCATAGAAACTCCTATCTCAGAAAAATTCGAGTTTGGAACAATTGGTGAATTAAACTAAAGGAATTATTTTGCTAAATTCTCACCAATAAATTACCTGAATATCGTATTTTCCTTCAGAACCAGGTACACAACCAGGCGTAGTGGTTAAGCAGAAAAATGGCACGAAATATAAATCAAGGCAGATATCTTCTGAAGTATAAGAGATTTTTCTTGCATAATACTAGATTATAAAAATATTTTGGTACTTGGATCGGGAGTAGCTGTTTGAGTGCTTTCGTACAATTTCGAAACTTGTCCAGTGCAATCAGTAATGGTTATGGAATCCTAAATCCACTTATATCTTAAGATATATTTCAAATAACAGTTACGATCGTTTGATCGGGCCCTGCATTACGTAAACTTCCTCTTATAATTGCGCCATTTACTAAATTTTCAGAATTAACATTATTAGTTGTAACTAGTTACTATTATCAGGTCCATTTCCAGTAGAATCTGGATATAGATCGTTGTCTTGCAAGTCTTTGTATTTAAATTGGAAATCAATCGGACTAAATGTCGAAAATGGTTTTAGCTAACATTTCTCTCATTACCTTTGTGAAGTCCAAATTCGGAGATAAATGTTTGGGATATTTGAGGGATCGATCCAGTTGAAATTAATTCCAACATAATATTGGCAACCACCAGTCAAATTTGCGAATGTGCGATAGAGATTACTGCCATTCTGAAAATTCAATAGTCGGGAGAAATGCGAAATATGCATACGATATATCCTGTTCCTTCTACGCTATTGTCTAACAAATCTATTTTCTGTGGAGCTCCATTGCAACTTGAATCTTGTACCGGATTTAATATGAGTATGAATCTATAGGCTCCTTGATTTTGGAAATCTAAGCAAACATTATTATTGTAAAATTTCTCTTTTTGATCACATTTTTTTTATTTACCTTTCGTAATTTCAGTAGTGGCAGTAATAAAGACGGGGACTGTGGAGATTCCTCGAAAATCGGCAAGTCCCGCATTCTGAATGGGAACATGCGGAGCTGGTTTGATGTTGCGAGAGAATAGCAGAGTTCCTCCTGGTCCGTTTTCAAGGAACGGATTCAGCCAATTCTAAATCGACACAATTTAATTGACTAGATTATTGAAATTATAACGGAAAGATCTGGGACGTTGTTCATATTGGAAAGTATGAAATGGCCGTTTGACATAGCAGTGATTGCATTCATCGGTGTAGTGCTACGTTCTCCATAGGCAAATTGCGTCGATAAATCAGATGGGTCCATGAAAATTAACGTCTAAAATATAGCACGTTAACTAATATAAATGCAAGCATTTAATTATGTATTTTAAGTTAAAATACCTTTATATTTTTATTCGGATACGATCTATAGTCGCTATAACCATCCATAGAATTAGTGAGCTTATTAATCATAATTAAAGCAATTGAATTTTTATGCGTAGGATCGGGAATTTCGTCATCAACTAAATCAGCCAATTGTTCAAGATTGCTAGAACTAGAGCACGATTGAGGATTGATTAACTCCTAAACTACGAGTGTAATTAACTTTACTTAAAATCGAATATTTCACTTTCCCTCATTAAATATATACAACCTATCCAAAAAGTATATCAATACCTCATTTTTCGCGACTTCTCACATCTTTTGTAATTTATGAAAATTTCAAATAGCTAGATATGATTAGGCATCTCAATATTCAAAATTATCAGAAATTATAAGAGGTGAGAAGTCACGAAAAATTAGGTATCGATAATATACTTTTTGGACAGACTGTATTACTTTCAACTTACTTGTAATATTGTGAAAAGACCAGTCGGTAAATTATTTTCAATATTACTGATTGATGAATTTGGGTTATATCCGCTATAAAGAGCTTCACCAAAGTCGCTAAAAGTTGATAGATCATTATATAAATTTAAAACCCTTAATGAAGCCTAATCATACGTCGAAGAATTCTGTTTGTGAAGATGGTTATAAGTACAATCGGTTACGCTCGGATCTTCTACATCATAATTTACCTAAATAGATGTACTAGAAAAGTAATGACATCACGATGCTATTGATTTCTAAAAATGAATGTCATTTACTTCTCCAAATTCGCCAAAGTTATTTATGAAATTGTCACTGTACAATAACTCAGTTTTGAACCTTCCCCAAGCATTTGAATTGATGGAGTTTGGATAAGCGAAAATGAGAGTTCGAGACTGAATATCTTTTGGTCCTATATTCTTGCAATCTGAAATTTTTAAAGAATAAGTCCGGAATGTCAATAAATCCCATTTTTACCAGATTGTGTCGTTGTTGTAGTTGTTTGAGTAGTCGTGGTTATTGTTGTAGTAGTCGATGTCACAACGGTGGATGTTGACGTTGGGAGAGGAGTACTTCCTATAAAAGCAATATCGCGAAATTCTTATAAAGATATTATTGTTAGGAGTATAAAGGATGTCTTTCAAGTCTAATTCGTTATGTTCACATTTTGGATTCATTTGTTATTTTGACAAAAATTTTATTGGAATGTTATCCTTCTTTTATTTTTATTTATAATTATTACTCACCAGTACTATACGTAGCAGACCCCTCCACATAGGGAAGAATGCTAGGAAAAAAAAAAAACTCACCAGTACTATACTCAGATGTCGAGCCAACAGTAGCTGATGTCATTAATCCAGGCGTCGTAGTGACTGTGGTTGTTGTTGCTGTAGTGGTCACTGTTGTTGTGGTTGGAGGGGGTGGATAAGTCGCTAAAATACTCAATTGATAATTCATTATTTCTTGAAACTATCGCTAACATGGCAAGCATTTAAATGGAAGAACACGGCGAGCAATTGCGTTTCCAGTGATTGGATCATTCAAAACGACCTAAAATTATAATTTTAAAAGTAAATCAACTTTTCGAATTTCTACATTAAACCACCAGGTATTCGCACTCGAATTACAGGAGAATGATTGCTAAATTATACTTGATCTTTATAATTTGATATTATTCCTACATCAGATATTAGCTCGAAGGTAGCGTCTCTATATTGGAACGTGAAATTCAGAGAATTTCCCAGATCGTCGTACGATGTTAATGTAGAAATCTGAAATAGTGAATTTATAGAAAAAATATGATTATGAACTATTTTACACTATAATTTTGAAGACTAGCATTATTAATTTCCATGTGAAGTGCAACGTATAATTGTAGTCCTGAAGTTAATCTTAGAAAATTATAACTCAATAGCATTACCATCAATCGGTTCATGCCTTGATACGTCCAATTGTGAATCTTCGACGAAACTTGGATATAGCTGCAGCCCGAGGTTCTTTTGATCAACGCCAACGGCCTAAATTTGAGGAGTTATTAACGACAATCGTTACTTTGTCTCTAAATGCTTAGGACAGTTCTCTATTGCCAAGAATATAGATATAACCTAATGAAGTCAATCTACTGTGAGTATAACTCATTGATTTTTTTTTTTATAACTAGAGTGCGAAAAATGCATGGATCGCTTTTACATTTGAATTCGAGGCTGCATAAAATTACATAATGTGAGCTAAATGATAAGAAACGATGCCGTCGATAAGTTTGGATTTAAGACATATGAAATACGAGTTTTCATAGGTAAAGGTATGGTGCGGGTACGGATTTTAAAAACCGGAAAACACAGATCAATTTTTGGGCACCAGTGGGTGGGTAACGTGTATGAAATAAAACCCCTACCAAGACAGAGCAGGCTCCATCGGAAGTGATTGTCAATGGGCATGGGAATGGAGACAATTGAGTGTACAGAATGATCATGTCCCCTGGATAGGAAGTGGCCTTCGTATTGACGCCAATACAATCATCTGATACCTGCACGTTTTCTAAAATATGCAAAACCTCATGTGTGTTTAGCATCGAGCGATATGCTTATTAACCTCCTTTTACGAAGACGTAATATGGCATCGGACTTCGATCAGGGACGACGGTGACACTGTGGCCTTTCGAACAATCGCTTGCACCTCCATTCGCTATCAATTGGGGCTGATACATCGTGTCGAATATAGAAGATATTGCCTAAATGTTTTCAAGTAATGTGAAAAATGATTTTTCATTTTTACAAATCCGACATAAATGCTATTGTATCAGAAAAATCAGAATTGAAATATAAATGAAAATAATGGAAAAATCATCAAATTCGAAATCCCGTTTTGCACAACTTACATCAGCAATCGAAGTATCATCAGGACTATATCGGACAGACAGGAAATTTCCACCAGTCGCTTGAGCCAGTTCTTTCAGATCCTAAAATCCGACGATATTTTTCATGGTTAGATCTTCTATACCTGAGTTTCTTCTGGTTTGCAGCGAATGAAAATATCGTCTTCAATCCAAATCACATTGATCTAAAAATTGCTAGTAATATCCGTAAAATTTGCAAATTAAATTACGGTGATTCCGAAAGCGACAGTCATCTGAAGGATTTTATCTTTCGCTATCTTTCCTAGTTCATCAGGAAATGGAGGCTGCGAGGTTACCACAGTAATAGTTGTTTGCTCGAGATTATTTCCTTCATTGAGATACAATTATTGCAAAAGTGTAGCGTAATAACTACCTTTCATCATATCATAAATTGCCTCATATATAGCAGATTTATGGCAATAATACAATCGTGTAAGTCGAGGCATATTCGGCGCTTTTTCAAAAGCAGCAAGAAAATCAGTTGCGTTCGATGCAGAAATTCGATTGCTAGTCTTATTAAACGTGTAACCTAAGTATATGAATAAGAATAAATAACTTTTGATAGATACTTTCAGGATAGTTTATTTCCGTCGGGCCACCTAGCGTGGTCAGATCCAAATGAGGAACGAAGTCGTTATACCAATAGTTATACTCACTAAAGATATTATTTCTATCCTGGGCTGTATTTATGTAGCTTATCAGAGCCTAAATATTGCATAATTCCTTGGTTGGTGTTGAAGTTCGTATAACCTCCTTATACTTGTTGTACGACCCCATACCCCAATAATCAGTATACAAATTAAGATCGATGATATTGAACTGGCTCAGTTTATTTGAAGAGAATGTTCCCTTCGGAGGCTTTATCGTCGTTGCTGAACATTTACTTATAGCATATTAAATTTATTATCTTTCTTTTACTGGCTTCGCAGTGGACTCCGAAGTAACCGATTGGACACCGACATCGGTTAGTGCCATCGACGACATATCCACCGTTTGTGCATACTATTGTCTCACAATCTAGATAATAAATTTGTTTTAAAGGTAACAGTGAGATATAGAAATTACCATCTCCAATCCAGTAACTTGGGCAGTTACATTTTCCACTTTCTTCTGCATCAAAATAATTAAATCCCCCATTATGACATGAAGTAATATTTGGAGGCCCAGAAGAGGTTGTTGTTCCGATAGGTGTTGTTGTTAAAGAACTTTCTTGACAGACTAAACATTTAATATTTATACATAAATTTATTAACTCAATACTCACCCCCAAGAGATCCAAGCAGTAGTGCTGAAACAGCACAATACAGCCTGAGTATCATGGATTCTAAAATTGTTAAAAAATTATATCCACAAAAATTATACAGATGGAATTCAATCGATTGTTTTGCGTCAGAGGTAATAAAAACGTTTGAGCTGCCTTTTTCATCGGCAAATGCTTCTGCCTGCTTTATGGAGAAGTGACGTCCTTTGCTTCTTTGCTGATAAGCAGATAAGAACAGTGCAACGAAAAATTATAAGCTCAATATTAGGCCGATTATGTTATTATTTTATTCTGAAGTTTTATAAATGCTCAAATATTTGAAGTAACGAAATCAAATAGAGAGACTTGAGAAGGAATACAAACCGACATAAAATCAATAAATTCTCATGAATTTCAAATATGTCTCCATATTGACATTTTTACTAATTAGTTCTTTCTATTTTTCTGCAATAGTAATAAATGCTTTATTTAAACATTTTTAGTACAAATTGTGGAGTTTAAAGGATCTTTATAATATCATGTTCCAGCTAAAAAAACGTCTACAACTTTCTGAGAAATTTCGCTATCAAACTTCTTATGCTTGTAAAATGTGTAAAATAGAATGGGTTAATCTAACTTAAAGAATAATAAAATGTAAATTTTTTTTTCGATAAATTTATAACGGTGTTTCTAAACTTTTGAATGCGCACTTTTTTTTACAAAATTTCCCGTACAATAAACACGGACTTGAATAGTAGGCTGAAACGTGGCACACTGGTTGGCCAGCGTACTGGCTACTTGTATAGCCAAAAGGGCTCGAATTTCGATGCTTCTAAAGGGAATGACGGCGATTTTTGCGGAAACTTCTTAGGTGCTTCCAACTTTTGAGCATTATTGCATAGTGGTCGATTCTTTTCTTTAAATAGTATTATAAAGTCTAGCAATGCTTGCACCCAGACTGTGCAAATTAGTGTAATAACTTATGAAGCATTTTAGCTATTTCATTTATCCAGTAAACTATTTCTAAACAATAATTCCGGTGCTTACGTGTGTTTGTCTATAATTAGGTAAATTTATTTAGGAATATTTTTGAAAAAGGATCGAGTTTCATTCCTTACAAAACAAAATGTCAACGAGATGCGTGTGCATTGCATGTGCAGAGGGACAATTTTAGAGGCAGAAAAGGAAGGGACAAGAGGACTTCTAAAGATATAAAGGAGGACTGACAGGGGTGGAAGGCAAGAAACAAAGCAACGACTAGGAAGACCTGGAAGATAACCAAATCATCATCATCAATATTCGTGTGAAAATATTCTCATTTTTTGGCTAATGGAATTCCCGGAAAGTTGCAAATAGCGAAACTTTGAACTGCACATGTCGCTCATTCCAGACAGATAAAATGACGTGCAATGTAAATTAGTGGTAGCGAAAGTTTAGAGCCAAGCCTAACTTTAAAATGAAGTATAAAATCACTATTCATGAGAGAATCTTCATGCAACTTGATAAAATATTTCGAATTGGGATTATATTTATGTGTGCGAAATTTCTAAATGGTTTGTTCATAAAAAATGATTTCACACTTCTTGCAATAATTGGTGTTTGATCCCAAAAAAACTTTTGCTCACCGCTATAGATTTTCTATAGCGATAACAGTAGGATGTATTTAATAATAACTTTCATTCAATACCCATGAAACCTAATATTTTATTTTTAATTCGAATAATTTATAGTCCATTCTGTCCAAAATTATATGCACAATTTCAAGACTAGATATAATAAATAAATTAAACAAAGATATTAAAGCTGAATAAATTATTAAAAATGCCCGTATTAATCATCAATTCTTCAGAATCATCAAATTTGAGATATTTCAAAGTCGCAGATAAATTGATATACGAAGAACGTCTATACAATTAATATGCGGAGAATAATAAATGGCACAAAAGCTAAGGCAATCATTCAACATGACCGAATTGTAATGATATTACAAAATATTAATAAAATAATGAGAATGAGAATCTGACAGCGTCGTAATTTCGAACAAGTGAACCCCGCCAAATTGCCTACCTAAGACTAGAAGCTAAATCAGTGTTCCTTCTTTCAAATGATAGATTAGTCGATTCGAATTAGTGATTATCAGGGGATGTAAGATCTGTTTGTATTTCTTATCGAAATTTCAGATATCTTACACTCCTGATATTCAGTTGGCATCAAGATTCTTCAATCAGTTTATGATTTGCCATTTGAAACAAGGTAATTTCATGAGATCAGTAATTTCAAGATCATCGTCATCATCATCAATCACTATGAACACAACCATTCGAAGTTCGAATTCGCGAACCAATCATACAGTAATTACAGATACAAATCTCTTCCTAGAAGATACAAAATGGATTTCGTCTGTCCTGAACATCATCCATCCAACATTTCATCCAAAATTCGCAATCATTCGACTATTTGTGTATTGAATTTATAGAGCAATCGAAACACTGGCATTCTGTTGCACTCGGTATTTTTATTTCTCGAGGGCCTTCTTTACAATTCAATTCAGCAGTCACCTGAAAATTAAAATATGTCTATTTTTGAACTTTTGATATGATCTAAAATTTTAGATCTATGAACTTCATTCATTTTACGGTATTTATTGAATAGAAAGAGGGTAATTTGGATTTTTTACTGCTTTTATGGCACAAAAGTTTGAAACGTTGTTAGAGAGAGCCAAACTTGGGTGTTATTTCTTTACACTATTTGCTTATGGTTACTAAATTTTCGTACAGCAAAAAAATATGAAGCATATTTCCCAGTAAATTCCTTTCGAGAAAGTATGGATAGGGAAGATGTCCCATTAAGCTTTTAAATACAAGGTAATTTACATTTTCCAAAACAGCACCACCACGAAATATTGCCCATAAAATTATAGGGTGTGGCTCCCTTCTATCAGAGAATACGATGAATAATTACTATTGCAGATACTGTTTTTGGTAATAATTCTGACTAATTCCAACTGTAATCAAGCAATATCAAACAAATAAAATATGCATAATTGATATCACCATGTGCATATTCGCGATATCAATCGAATAATATTTGCTCGTTTCGAAATTTTGTTCAATTACAACAAAGGAATGAATCAGACAGAGTTCAGAAAAAAGAAGCATGAGTCAAAACTATCAATTTGATAATGATCAGGATATCCTGATCAGTATTTTGCATTTACGTGATTATTCCTGCTAAATTTAGTGCACTAGTCATTTTTCGCATTGATAAAATAGATCGTGTGTTCACGTAATCACGTAAACATTCCATCTTTGTGCGCGTGCAATGACTCATTACTAACCCATTCGGAGTCGACCATCCTGCAGCACTTGGCGTGGACCGTGTTCTTTCTGGTGTTGGGATTAGGGAACGAGAAGGACAGGCACTGGCCGGAACACCGATTCACCCGGACTATCGACAGGTCACAACCCTCTTCGTCAATCAGTTCTTCTGCTCCTGAAACATTTTTATGTCATAATCCGGCAATCACCCATTACGTAGCAAATTTCTACTGCATTACTTCATTTTTGAATCATCTATGAAAGTCAAACTATTTCTTATCAGGCAAATAATTGGCATTTCTATCGAATTCTTTTGTGCAAATTTTAGAAAATTGACCCTGACCTCTGATAAAATCGAGGTCAACAAACAATAGGGAGAATTCTATAAAATGTTAACCGATAGCGTTACGCTCATTAAAGAATTTCAGCAATTATTCGAGCATATCGATTTTTGATAAGAGATAATGATGAAAACTTGTGAATTTTCAACAAAAACATTAAATGGCAGTATCATGGATAGTTTGAATTTGAATTATGAAAAATGGAAACTTTTCTCGTTCTAGTTCAGAAAACTGTTTAAAAATTTGAAGATAAAAAATCGAAAATCAAATTATCTCTGCTGCTAGTGTCCATAAGAATTCGATAACCTCACCTACAACTCGGCACTCCTTGATGAGTCCTGCACAGGCTGTGGAGAAGCAACAACATAGCAATACCAATAGAAACATAAGTCGAAATAGGTGAGGAATAATGGCGCCGGGCGACAGCCTTTGCAAGGCATACTTTAATCGCATCTGAAGCCAATTGCAATTTATACGTGTGAAACGTGAAATGCATTTGGACTCGGAAATTATACGGTTAAAATTGAAATTGATAGTGATCATTGCATCCAGAATAAAACAATAAACCACGAAAATGGAAAAAAACGAGAACAAAAGTGTAAAAGTAGTAAAGTAGTATAGTCCAAATTGTGGAGATGGGATAAAATTAGACCGATTGTGTCATCGAAATAGCCATTTAATGGATCAAGCCACGTAGAGACGCGTATATGTCATTTTCGACCCTCGAAATGCCTACACCTCCTGCTTTCTGCTTCTGGGTTGAGAAATTCAAAATGCTACTCTAATTTCCCTCTACACTTGTCTTGAATATGAGAACGCAGAGGGTGGAGGAGCAAGGATATTTGGATATTTACACACACACACACATTTGGGCAAGTCGTAAAGCTGGAATATCCTTGTGTGACCTTCGGAAATCCAAAGAGTAGGAATAAAAATGAGATATTGAACTGGTGAAGAGGTGCTTGGTTCGAAGGGCAAAACAATGAATGTGAATGGAGATGACGTACCAGGTAATTGAGCAGTAAGAAGTGGAAGTCATTCTCAAACAGCAAACAGACTGATTGGCTCCCAGACAGAGCACTCGAGTTATTTGCAGGATGGTGATGGAATGGAAATGAAGAATGAAGTGATATGATCAACTGCACGCGCAATTCTACGCAACCACTCCTCCTTCTGTCAACAAAACACCTTCCTCAAATAAACCGAGAAATCAGAGCATTTTTGTGGGTGATATCAACGTCGCATAAATTCGTAAATTGGCACAGGTCTGCAGAAAAAAAATATGTCGCCCACATATCGTACGCAATAGTTTCCTAGAAAAATTTGAGCGAGTCGGTTTCGAAACCACTAAAAAAGCAAGAGAATCGTAGATGATGGCTCATAAGTTAGATCCAATTAAGATAAGGCGACAGGTCTGGGGGACTACGCAATTTTATCGCTGTTTTATCACCTATAAATATGTGTGATCTATTTTTATTTACCTATGTTAGGGGCTCACGCATTTCAACAATGGTGCAGAAGAGTGAGGGAAAATCGAATGGAATGATTGCGTCATTGCGAGTCATAGGTCAACATTCTCGATAGAGACGAATGCACGCTGCGCAGGGCAGGACCGACAGCTTAACAGCATTAGCCAGCAGAACAATCGAAGGGGCGGGGCTATGACAAATTAGTAAATGATAAGCTGGGAAACACAACTGGACAAGCCGCAATCAAGCTGTTTTGCAAGGAAAATAATGATTGCATTTCTTTGTTCAATTGTTGCTATTTTCGGTCCACTGCTCATCACAGCCCTCCCTTGTCATTTATCATCACGTCGCAGCTTTTTGCAGGGAATAACTAGCCAGGAAGATTGATTAAGATCGTTCAAGCGTAGAATAAAGATGAAAGGTTCGAAGGTTTGACGATATTTATCCTTGAACAAAAGTACTGGATAAAATATTCTTCGATCAAACTTTAGAGAAAGGAAGGCTTGATTCGGAAGAAAAAGTGAGCTGAAAACAAGGAAACTGACCGAAGAAGAGATCGCAAATCTATTGAGAAATTGAAGGAATGAACACGAAATGCGTAGAATATTCATGCGGATTTATGAAAATCTCGATGGAGAAAACGGGTTTCAAATCGCAACTCAAAACTTGAACGCCTAGGTAAGAAATCTAAAATTCACGGGAGTGATAAGACTTAGAGAGATCCATATAGAAAAAGCTGGTAAATTGTTTATGATACTATTTTTAAAAGCGTCGAAGAAGTTGGATTTAAGAAAAATAGAAATGAGTGCGAAATCATTCAAAAATTCGGAACTATTTTCTGAGTTCAATAAATCTTCGAAAATTTTCGCAATTTGCGGAATCGATATTAAAAATTCAGAGAAAGTTCGAATATAACTTTGGTAGTCCAAATCCAAAGTTGAGTTCAGTATTCTCACACTTCGGGAGTAGGAATTGCATAAATAAATTTCGAAAACCTTATCTCATCATATCATACCTCAGAAATAAGATTATCATAAAAGATAACAAATCAAAGCGTGGGAAAACATGAACCGAGAGCAGCGTTCAAATTGAAATGCGCAAGTGAAAACAATAACTTTGAAAGAATGCATCAGGAAATAAACAAATGCTACGAAAGATGCAAAATTAAATGAAAAAATTGAGTTTCAGGACTTGCCACATTGGAAAATTGTTCAGGAAAAGTTTTTTTTCAATTAGGTTTGAATCTAAGTACCTAAACAAATATATATAGACGTTTTGCCATCTCGATAAAACAAAAGAAGGATGTGATAAAGTATTCAATCATGATGATAATCGAAATGATACAAATTGATCATGACCATTGTATTATAGAATTTATTGCCCCCACCCAAGATCAAAAGACTCAATTTTTCTATAAGCATAACGATTTTGGATTGAAAGCATGTTATCGTTCTATTTGACGTCGTATCAGGATATGAAGTTTTAAATGCAAGTTTTATTATAATGCATTACACTGATGCACGAAAGTTTGGAACAATGCATGAGATTTGTAAATGGTCAGATTCCGATTCTTGCTGAACCTATTTTCTGCAATTTTTACTCTAAAGATACGCAATGTATTCTTTGGCTTGTCCGATACGTCATTTTTTTTTTTCAAAAAAGCGAAAATAACGTTTTATACTTTCATATAATTTAAAAATATTTTCGCTAAAAAAATTCTAAAAAATATTCTTACTAACGGTTCTGGAGTAACAGATTTATCACAAATTTATCATAAAATGGGGAAAAATGATTTCTGAAACATTTTGATGATGCTTCGTTGGATAAAGCAGGGAGAGAGCAAAGCGCTGGATAAAATATCACGTAACAATGAACATGAAAATCTAATATTGGTTGATTCAAGAAAAAATCTAAACATCATCCATTTCAATTTATTTACATTATTTCAAGTTTTTAGGTCATTGTATTGTCATAATGCCAAAATTTTTCGCATACGATTATAGAATGCCAAAAATACGAACGCGCCCTTATACCTAACGAGAATGATGAAAATTGAAGATCATTTTCAAATCATTTATTTTTCAAAACATTCTAAAATAGCCTGCTCACTGTTATGAAACCGCGTGAAATTTCTGGAATCACCAGAACCACAATCAAATGTAAAAATAAACATCGAGAAAAATATTTGACGTGAAATTCGGTAAGAAGAGGAAAATTGAGTGGTTGGATGAAGTGCAGAGGGAATGCAGGGATGATATCCGGTGGAAGTCTTGAAAGGCAAGGAAAGGGAAAAGGAGTTGGAGGATGGCACGCAGACTAAGTCCATGAAGAATCAGGGTAGAATCGGATTACACTTGACAGAGACAAAGAAGGGAAGAAAAAGACAGACTGTGGAGGCGCATAATCGGGGGATCGTTATGAAGAGGAAGGAGAAAAGAGAGATATGAAAGGAAAACAAACAGAATGACGACGTCAGCAGAATGACGGGACATCACACGAGGAAATGCCAAATGCCAGATGCAGACCACGAGGGACATTTTCGGAAGACAAGGGCGAAAGTGCTACAGTAAACCAAAACTGACCAACGTTTTTTGCTGTTGCAGAAATTTATGCCTTTTTCTCTGCAAACACTTTGGACACGTTCGTTGACTGACATTTTTAGAAGAAACGCTTTGGAAAATGTCATCAACAAAAACGAAAATCTTCCAAACTTACGGAAATGGAACCAAAATTTTGTCCTACGTATTTAGAAAATTAAACTCCAATAATTTCGTGGCCTGAAATATTTTCTAATCGGAGCTCTGACTCTGAATCATAGTGAATAGGATAGCAGTATCTAAATTTATCACTCTGCCAACATAAAAGTTCAACGTTTTAAATTTCAAGTTTCTAGTCGAAAATAATCAAGTTTTTGATCAAAGAATGGTGAATAAAAGTAGAAAAAAGCGTCCAGTAAAAACAAGACGAAAAAATCATTATCGCTGAAAATTGAAATACGCACAAAAAGAAAATTATTGTTGCTGAACTGTAGAATCTATCGTGAAAATGAGGAGAAGCTCTAAAAATAGTCGTCTAATCCTCTTTAGTTTCTTCTGAAGTTTTCTTTTTTGCCTCTTGATTTACTATAATCTCTACTCGAAATTATTATCTAAATTCGTTTTCCTGATTTGATACTTTTCTGTTTCTTATTTTTCTCATTGCATGCCACCTCTAATTTCAATTCAGTTTCTCTAGTGATTTTTAATTTACACTTTCGGCTCATCGATCCGAATCATTTTGAGTTTTCCCGGATTCTACCCCTTTTTGTTCCTCTAAACCAATTTATCTGATTACAGAATTAACCCGATTAAAATCTAATGGTTTGCTCGTAGAATTGAACTCCTTCTTACACAATTATATGCAATCAGGTAAACATTCGAAGAAATTCACATTTTCGCAGAGAAAACTTTACATAATTTTTAAATGTTGCCAGGGAGATGAGTCGTTACAATTTCATACCGAAAATACTTATTTCTGAAAGCAAACAAAAATTAAAATTCGACATTTGATTTCAGATTTCTGTGCATATTTTTTACTAGATAATCATCACCGTTTCGTCATCATTAAGTTATAAATTAATGGGTGAAGGGACGAAGAAAAGCTGATGGTAAATACAGAAAGTCTTGATTTCATACCAATAGAAAATTATGACATAACCCATTCGTTACATTTTTGGAATTCCAATTTTAATTAGAGTTTGAAAATCTCTATGAAAAGTATCAATAGTTAAAGAAAAATCAGGGCTGGGATTCAAGTAAAATTACATCCCCTTGTAATTGTAAAATTTGACACCCTCTTATAAACGATTTTACATGGGGGTGTAATTTTACTTTAATCCCAGTCCAGATTTTTTTTACGATTTGTCTTTTTAAATTTTATTTTTCAGTTTTTGCTTGTTTTGTTCATTTCTAACTCTACTTCACACGTTTTATAATGAATTGTGGCTGGGGATAGCGGAAAGATGTATGTTTAAAGAATCAATTAGTCAAATTTTTAAAATATACAATTATGACTAGTTATTTCTGTCAATTATCTTTTATACATGGTGGAAAAATATGTGTATCTCAGGTGAAACATCTAATCAAGTGATTTGCGATGGTTACATATATCTGCAACGATCATAAAATAATCTTCTTATTATGTATTCGACAGTGATACTTTGCTGAGTTCATCCAAAATTGACGTTACTAATATTTTTAAAAATATATTCTGTGCTAAATCAAATATTGAGGAAAAAACTCGAATTTCGATAACTCGGTTGTTATCAGACTGTATCATCAATACGAATGAACGTTATGAACAGTCTCCTATCTTCGAAATAACTTATTTGAAATTCAACAGGTTTTCAGTAGCAATAGAAACGATATCATAGCGTTAGTAATCATGGAAAATACTTGGTGATACAAAATGTCATTTGTGTCGTTTATAACCGACAAGTGAATACACAGATAGTTTTATTTCAGTATTCATCTTCAAATTTTAGGAGTCGATATTTAGTCTGATAAAATTGCTAAGCATCAATTTAGTAGTTTCGTTCTCCTTTCTTCAATGATCAATTTCAAACTCATCTAATTCCAGACTTTCTCATTCAACCAATACTCTTTTACTGTTTCCATTTTGAAATAATACTATTCTGGTTGTTTAGGTCTCTTAACAAAGACTGAGCAAAGATGTTAGCCAAATTACCAGTCGAAATTATACTGTTGATCTGCCAATATCCAGAATTCAAAGACCTGGGAAAATTGGCCTGGACTAACAAGCGAATGATGCAAATAATCAAGAAATATCTGCCGATAGCGCTCGTGCTCGAGAGGAGAACTTTATTCTATTGTAGGAAAATATTTTTTGTATGGACGAAAGTTAATTCTAGTATTTAGTGCCTTATACAAACGGCAAAATTTGGGAAGGAAGAATTTATCTGTTTGATTCGCATACTAATTCTGTTGAGCAGATTGCAAAATTCTACAATTATGCGCCACGTCAAGTAGCAACTACACAGAATAAAGTGAATTATCATGTTCGTTATTTTGAATAATTTCTTAGACTTCAGCTTTTTGGAATTAACGGCAGAACTAAATCATTTGAAATATTTGACTTGAATACTCGACAGATTTCAAGAGGTTTTATCAACAAATCCATGAATGATCAATTCAAAGAATTTTACAGGTCCAGATCTTCCTGAATGGCGTAATGGTGCATCTGTGGCTTATTTCAAAGACAAATTATATTATTTGGGTGGAGAGGATCCTAAAACAAGGAAAAATACGAATCGAGTTGATGTAAGAAGATAGAATGAACGTCCATGAAATAATTTATTCAGGTTTTAATAGATGGAAAATGGCAGACAGGACCTGCTTTTCCTCTTCAAATTCATCGTGCTCAAACAATAACATGCGATGAAATTTTATACGGTCACATTATAGCATATTCATTATTGTAATTATGGATATTCAGTTATTGATGGAGAATATAGTAAAAAGATATATCGATTATCAGACGATGAACGGAGATGGATTGAAATTGGAGAGATTCCAGGAAAACGAATTTATTTTGGAGTTGCATCGCTGAATGGGAAACTTTACATAACTGGAGGATGGAAGTTGTTAACTTTGTATAATAAATAATGTATCATTATATATTTAGTTATGGGCCATTAGAATCCTGCCTGTGTTTCGACCCCTCAGCTCCAGTTGATAGTCGGATTTCTCGAATCGCCGATGTGAATTATTCAAAAACGAATAATTCGCTCATTGTCGCCAACGGGAAATTGTATGCAATCGGAGGGTGAGATGAGATTCTGCATATCTTTATGCGAAATATTTGTTGTTAACTTAGATTTCGAAAAAAAAATACGGAATTCTTATTGGAATTCAATCGAGGAGTACGATCCACAAACGAATAAATGGCGTGTAGTCGGAAAATTAACATAAAGCTTGATTACAATAATCTCAGATTTCATGCAGAAATTTGATTCAATAAAATGTGAAATAATAATTTAATTTCAATGCACATGATACAGAAAACTCTCGAAGACATCCAAAAGTGATGGGGGATAATTGTAACTGAAATAAATATTCTTCAAAATATTTTATTTCAAAAATTCTGCAACCAAATCCAATATTTATTTTATAGTAATTTCAAAGTTAATTTTTCAAAATATATAGCAGAAATAGTTAATCGATTTCTTGTGAACGGTTATTGTTGACACTCTGTACTCAATTTGATTACACGCCCCAGGGGTGCATTTTTACCCCGGCATGTTATACATAATTTTGAAGTCCTTATATAGGGGCACAATAGTATTTTGTTTTAGTTTTTTTGATTTTCGAAATAAAACTTTTAATTTTGAGTGAAAGAATGAAAATTTAAATTTGGAAAAAAGGATGACTACATTCTTATATAATAGAGGTAACTTTCGAATGGGGCAAATTTTTAACTGAACCTATCTCTTGAAGTTGGTGAGATTCGAGAACCGGATTCGGAAGTTGAAATTTTTTTTAGCGAATTGTCAAAGCCTTCACTTGTTCACTCTAAGATTTTTAAAAATTTTCTCTTTCTACTATTATTTTTCATTTTTTCCAATAAAAATAAACTAACGATAAATTTATCACAATCATATCAAACCCTAGACAGAATGATGTGTGTAACATTAGAATGTTTGCTTGTTTACGTTTACGCTTCTCGAAATACAACCACCAAGTGAGCTACATCTCATCAGCGGTTGTTTGTGAGTGACCCATTTGGATGACTCATCCTGTCACTCAACTCGATTCTTGAGCCGAATCCTCCTGAACCAAAGTACAAATCCTTCAAACTCAAAACAGCTGTCCCTAAAACATCACGAATTTCGTTATAAAATCAATAGTTTCACAATTTTACCAATCAAAGTTCACGTTGAGAGAATTCTTCGAGGATGTGAAATTTGGAGAAATGTTTTCGATACGTGACTTTATCAGTGGGGAATTGTTGTGCGTCTTCACAGCTCGCATATCTGAAGGGGACAAACTCAACGAAGCTCTATTCTCTCGTCGGGATTCAATTTATGAATCACACGCAGAGGGCCGTCAGGCAGAAGAGAGGAGTGTGACAGCTGTGCCCTCTCCTCCCTTCCCTTCTCTTTCCTTCCCATCTCTGCCTCGGCGTTCAAAGGCCCCAGCTTCAGCCTATAAATTCGGCCTTTCACAGGTCCTCTCAGCCACAATCTTTCATTTTCCATCTCCCCGCTCGGCGCTTTTCACATATTTTTCATTATGAGACAACTGTTTATTTTGGCTCTCATATTTCCTCTAGCTACTGGTAAGGTTTTATTTTTGATGATACCAAAACAATCATGGTTGAAAATACGCAATTTATTTCATCATAGCCATTTGGACTTTTCGCGACTTTGCGACCAGGAGAAATAGGGTGTAGGGCTAGAGAATTCGGTAGGGAAACGCTCTTTCGCCTAGTCGTGAAGTGTGAGGTTGCGAAAAATCTAAGTTGTCTATTTTATCATGGTTTTTTTGTTGTTTGAATCTTCGCAGTAGAACTTTTCATTGTTATTTTTTCTTCATTTTAGCATATTTCTTCGATTGCTTGGACGGTTGTGAGTGTGACACGGAAGACGAGATTATTCATTGTCACAATGGAAACCGAAAACAGCTCATACTTCCAAAGGGTAGCCACTTTACACCTCTGTTTTCGCGTTTTGCACTTCTTCATTTCTTTCAGGCTCTCGACTACGAGGCTTCCCCGTCATTGCTTTGCCTTATAACGACATCAAAAATCTTCCAAACGAAGAAACCCTCCTCAACAAATTCCCCGATCTCAAGGTTCTTGGTTGTCGGACGAGATTCGAAAACCATTGAAATCTAGGTGATTGACGTCGAGAGAAATCCCAACTTTGACTGCGACTCCTTGACGAATTACGACAAAGTGAAGATCATCTCTGACTGCTTCAAGAATGCCACTGAAGTCGACCAAGTTCCCAAGATCATGAGGCCGACTAGGGTTAGATTTGCAATGAGATGTCAATTTCCAGAAGGAACTTTCAGAATTGCGACTTGACCTGCCAAGCCAACAAGCACTACGAGAAACTGCACGAGTACGTTCTGCATTTGTGGGAAATCATCAAGCAGAAGTACAACGATTTCGATTATGATGTAAGATTTTTCAAATTTTCGTTTAAAATTTTCAACAGTTGTTCATTATTTTGAAGAGATGTTACATATTATTTTGAGAAAGGCGATAACATCGTCTTTCAAAAAACCTATTTCCATTCAATTTCAAACTAATGGATAAATATTTTTGAAAAAAAAACCTATTCTATCTTGTATTTTTAAGGATACGATGCGATCGATCAAGCAGTTCTTCACGATGACCATCGAGAAGATCAAGAAGCTGGGCTCTGACATCAAGGACATCTATCATTCGGCAGTGAGCGAGTGGAACAAACCAGCTGATGGCAGCATTTCTTCCTCTGCCACCACCGCTTCTCCTTACGGCAAATATGTCGATATCGATTGATCACCACCACAACAATAGTGCAAATAATTTATAAAAACCCCACACAAAGTTCTATAAATTGTACAGAGTATTCACGAACATTAGAAACATATTCCTGTTCAAATTCAGAATGTAAATAAATCGGTTTTACTATCATTGATGATTTTTATAAAATTAACCCAATATGTCGGCCAACCAATTCCTAAATAAATATTGTAATTCGATTCGGAAATTAATCGATAATGATCGACCATTCAAGCGGTCTTCTTTGTTACTATTGTGCAGAATTATTAATTAGACTCATTACACGCAATAATTGTTATTATGTTTTCTATATAAATATAACTGAATTAGTTTTGCATGTTCGACCGAGAATTATTGCAATTCATAAATCGGATACAGTCGACTTAAAATTTTATTACGATCTATTAAAACATACAATTAAAATGCTAATAAAGTTAAGGAAATACATGTGTACATATTGCCTGTATGAATGTGTGAGATGTGAGAGATGCATTATAACTCGAATAGTTGTGGGTCTGAGACTTCAACCTTGAACACGTCGAAAATACGGGCCAATTCCAAAATGCGCAGTCGATCGCTGTGAATTCGCTAAATGGAACATTTCGGATATTGATGAAATGTGAATATATGAAAAGAAATCGCATTGAATTTAAATTAAAGATATAATATTTGGAGGTAAAAATTAGAACGAGCCTTTTCTTCGAAAAAACCTAGATAACTAAGCATCGAATGGAATTTTTTTATTCCAACTGAAAAAGCAATGTTCAATTCAAGTTTCGCAAAATTACCAAAACGTGAATTTATTAGACGATGAACTCACATCTAAATTGTGAATGACATCCATTAGCTTGATGAGCCTGCCTGCATAATTGTTCATCTTGACAGTTTTGATATAGTAATCGTGTAGATCAGAGCCCAATCGCTCCTTGAACCGATTCGAAGCTTCGACTGCTTCTGGTGAAACATCTCTGCCTGTAATATCATAGTTTAGTTCACAAGATTGAGTTTTATCAATTTGCAAGCAATCGAAGATATTTCTTTGCAACTTTTATTATAAATTGTCAAATATAGTGGAAATGTGAGTTATCGAGATAAAAAAGTGATAATTAGTATTTTTGTAATCTAATATACTTTTCGAGTTTTCCGGTTTAATGGCAAATGATATTTATTGCTAAAAATGCTTACCTTCAATATCGCAAATGATGACAGAGAGCATGTAGGCGATTTCAGTGAATGAAGGACTCAAATCTACGATCGACAGAATCACTTCGTTGAACATTCGATCCACAAATGGCTCGAAAATGCTGAAAATATGGCAATTCATGATATTTGGGCCTTTCTAAAATGGACATCGAAAATAGAACATCATAAGAATACAAATTTTCAAGTGGAACTTACTTCTTGATGTATTGCGTTTCATAGTTGGAAATCGTGCTCAGATCGACTTCCAGAGTGTTCACATTCGCCATTAAATTGCCACACATTATTATGTTCTGATAATGCAAGTTTTAAGTTTAGCAAAATAATAAATATGCATACTCTCGTTTGAACGATCGAACTTCCGAAAATCTCAACGGACAATTGGGCTCGTTCGAGTCGTTGGAATAAGGTCCACACGCATTTGAAAATCATAAACTAAAATCAAACATCTAAATAAACGCAAAATTTAATAAACCTACCTTTTCTTCCCTGGGAAATACCCGAAATTCATCACAGTATTGCATGAATCTGGCAACACTCAACAGTTCTGCTTCCCAATATGGTTTCAGGTCTTCGATTTTCACTTTTTCAAGCAGCTAAAATAAGTAAATTTTATTTTTCAAAATTACTTCAAAACGAACCTGCAATTTATCAATGGAAATATCCATTCTGTGCATTCTCAAGGCATATTCCATTTTCTGCAAAGAAGTCATTTTGACTAGAGCTGGATCGGTTGCCGTGAGAGGAATGTACTGGAAATATTGTTATTTAGGAAAGAAGCAAATACCACCATTTTCAAATTTATTGATAGTATTAAATTTAGCGATTTAGAAAAGTAGCTTCATCATAGCATATTACATGAGAAATGGACTAGGGTTTGGTATGGAAAAGATTTTTTCTCATATTATTTCGTATGCAATGATACAACAACTATTTCAATCACTTTTCAGACTACAGAAAATTGTATTGCACTGAAAATAAGCAGGAAAAATTAGTACTGCGAATTCAAAAACACTAATATCATATCAAATCTAATCAGAACGTATGAATATTTCTAGATCGAAAGTATTTTTACCTCATCAAAAATAGCCAGAATTGCATTCTTGATTGGAGTGACATCGTAGATAATTTTATCCTTAGGGTTCATAGGAGGTTTGAAGCGAACGTTGCCCATGAACGAAAAGTTTTCCTGAAATTATTCACTCTTAGAAACAAGAACTTCAAAAGGGCGATATCGAAAAGGTTTCTTCGCCTAGCATAGACTTCTTGCAGGCATTTTATTGTAAAATGATGCAGCTTGCATTTTTCTTTTGCAGCTACCGTAATCTTTATGCAAAAAGTGGTCACGCTTGTTCTTTCTTTAATGCTGCGTTGATGGTTTGAAGCGCAGCAGCTAATGGAAGTTGAAAAGTGTTTCGGCCGCTTTCACGAGGAATACGGTAACTTTAATGTCTTTCTTTATATACTTTTCGTGAATGAGATTCCATTCGGAGAATTTACAGTATCAAGAAATGCGAGGAAAAATTAGGAAATTCAGATAAAATTATCGAATTTTTGAAGAACATGATCTATACAAATAAGAAAAGTAAAGAGTAATTTGTTCTGCAAATATTTTGATACATACATAACTAATCGAGCAAAATTTCAACTTGTCAAAAGCGTTCGATAATGTTATTTCGTTTTGAAACACATAGGCCCAGCGTGAAAAAACCTCATAATTTCTAGTCTAATATTTCATCTATCTTCGGTAATTTAGATTATTCTTACCGGTGAATTTTCATCCCCACTAAAACTGCTGTCCCTGGTTCTCTGTTCAGCTTCGTTGCTGCCAGCCGAGGTGCCTGCTTTTGGCTCTTCACTCGATCCGCTACGTTGGCGACGAACACTTTCTGGTTGAGGACTGCTTTCCTGAAAATCACAAGAGTTTTATAACTTTTTTACAGAACGATTCAATTTTTCATTTTTTATACGATAAAAGCTAATCTTCATCTTTCAAAGTTGAACAATCTTCAGAGGTAGCTTTTTCTCCAGAACGAACAAAGCTAGCATCGAATTCCCTCTTACAGATAAACAATTAGCAAAATTTTGAAATGAATATTTTGTACCTCTCCAACAGATTTACTGGACCTCTTTTTCGAGGGCCTTTCAATCGTCGAAAGAGTGTCTCGATTCCATTGCACATCTGAAAATTAAGAATTACTCTCACTTCCTAGTTTAGTTTTGGACACAAATCATGGTGTACTATCTGTACTGTTCCGGTTTTTAGTGGAACATTTTGATAACCCGGAAAGGGTTTCGAAAGAGCGAAATGTTCCTGATCGAATGGTCGAATGCTAGAGAAGAGCAAGAAATAGGAAGAGGAAAGAGCAGTAATCAGACAATTGACGCAATCATCGAATCATCTACCAGTGATAAGGAAAGTTTATCAGTTATCAGTTCATGTTAGGTTAGGGTTTCCTGTCCTAATCATCGAATTATATTGAATCAAGCGAATGATGCGAGCATTAGTAATTGCCACCTGATAGAGGAATTAACGTATTCAGACAGACCAATTCGTTGACCTAATTCCCGGACATGATCACGTGAAAAGGAATGGAAAATCGAATGATATTGCTGCATTAATTTATGAAACAATTTTGAATGACATTGCACAATATGGTTCCGATTTGGCAAATATTAATGACAATGACTAGATTAATTTCCCACAATAATTTAAATCGCCAAACTAATAGTAAATAAAAGAAAACCATAGAAATTATTCGTCTTTTCTTATTCATTGCACAATCTAATGGTACAATAGGCCCGATAGCAAGAAAAGCATAAGAAAAGTATCCATGGATCAAAAAATGGAGTGGGGAAAATTTTCTGTCAAAGTTATGTTTATTATGATAATTTTTATAATTTCTTAAAATATGCTGATAAAAATATGAACTTACTATCCGGTGTCATGCCGAGAGAAATGCATTTGTTGTATCTGCAGAGTCGGCACAGATATCGCTCCTCCTTGTTGATTTGGCACATTCCATTTGCTCTTCTGCATGCATATTTTCGACTCAGAACCACGGTTCTTCTAAAACGATTTTGCTTATATGAATAAAATTGATTCGATATATGATTATGTTAAAAATCCTATCCATTTTGGATTACTAATTATCACCGATTTCTGTGAAAGTAGCGAATATCAATCGATGAAATTCTCCGAATAGATAAATTATCTTAGATGAGTAATTATTTCATAATGAAGATCTAGTTAGATTGGGGGATAAATTAGGAAAAATAAAATAAGAATTTAAATTCTATATTAGTATAAGTAGAAAAAGCTGAATAAAATTCGAGTTAAAAATCTCTAACCTAAAGAATGCGGCACAGGCTCTACAGCTGAGAACTCCGAAATGAATTCCATGAGCGAGTTGCCCACAGACTTGACATTCGCCTTGGGCTGCTGCATCTCTCTGCAATTCGTTTATAATTTCATCATCCATATTTCAACTCAGTCAGATCCTGCATAATTAGCCAGAAACCTCCACCATAAATTTGTAGAATTTTCAAATTTTTCTTCCTTTCCTACGCTATTTATCCCTAAATTTGGATGAATTCCACAAATTGATGATGATAATCTTGGTAAGTTTTGCAGAAGACCCATTCAATTCAATCGATTTGTTCTGTCGATTGCCAATCGATATCCCCCTTCCCTTTCTCTTTTTCTTTCATTTCTTCACGAGGATTCAGAATCCTGTCCCCATTCCCTCCTCGAATCTCCCCTTTCTTCATGAAATCGAAATGACAGAACAAAGCGAATCTGCATTCATCGCTCAATTTTACATCTAATTCGTCAAGAAGAAGCTTATTTGGGTACTGTAAGGAAGAAGGGAAGGGTATTACTGTAACCTCAGGCAAATTATACCTATTACCATCTTCATTAGAATTTTCATAGTAATGCAATGGTACATAAAATGTTGAAGAAATTAATAATATTTAAACTTTACCACCATCAACCTATTTAAAATAGATATGAATAAAACTCGTTGCATTTAAAGAATATCAAATTGCATTTTTCAAAATTCAACTAGATCAGTTCAGTAGAAGTGGACAAATGGATCAAGCCAAATATTCTAGATTGCTTCAAAATTTTGTGCATGACTGTAAATAAATGAAAGAATTGCTGAAAATTCCTTTGAAAAATGTAAATGGTGTCAATGGTTTGTTTGTAATAGCTTCAAGGTGAAGTCTGCTTACCCTTGTCTGTGGATTAGTTGATGATCTTCTCCTCATCTGTCCGTGTCCATCTCCAGCTCCACTGCTGCTGCTCACAGCCTCTGCATTGCCACCCTCCTCGTAGAATTCATCCGAATAATCGCTCATTTCGATCTGTCGCCTTGCCAATGGCCTTTCTGCCTAGACTTGCCCGTCTACAGTCAGCTAATCTAAATGTATGACATCATCCTGTTTGTCTGGCAATGCGAAATGAATGAAGGAAGAAGCTGCAGGAAATATCGAATTATGGCGATGCAATGAAGAAAATGCTTCAATAATAAGAAAATCATGATAGAAAATTGAATATTGCTAAATCTCGACATGAAACTTCAGGTATATCCTGAAGAAAATGCGTGCTTTAGTTTAGTAATTGAAATACTAAATTCAGACACATTGATTCAAGAAAATCTCATGATAAAATTAATAAGAGCAAGAAATGTTGCAAAATTATTCCCCGAAACTGTATCCTCGACTAAATTCAAGTCGGAACTGCAAATGCTCTGCCGCAGACACGCGCTATATAAATCCGTCGAACAGATAACTGATCACTTAGGTAATTTGGTTAATTGGAGAACATTGGGAGAAAATGAGGGAAAACAGATCATTAATGAGGCAAGTCAGCGAACCATTGCAATGCAAGGCTATCAGATCAGGTGTCAAATGACTGAGTGACGGAGTGACGAGATGGTCGAATTCGCAAATCAGAAGGGAAATTAGAGATCGAAGGACCGTCTGAAAGAGGAAGGAGAAAGGATGATTGAAGCAGGTTGGATGGGGAGAGAGAAAGAGGGAATTCGCTGAACTGCAGAGAGACAGAGAGAAAGGGGTACTGCTGACGAAATGAACTGAACTGAATAGAAGACATTGAAGGAAATGCACAGACAACAGACCGACAAACAGATCAATCGATAATAGACAACAACAGAACAACGGCGACAATACTAATAGGGAAAGGGAGAAGTGATGACAAAGACAAGCTTGCTACAGGCAGGCAGGCACTCTCTGTGAATGCCCCTTTACAGTCTCTTTCTCTGTCATCTCTCCTATTTGCCCAATAGCCCAACCTCCCCTTCCTTCATCTATTGCATCTGAATCCCTTACTCTCAGTTCAGTTCAGTTGTTGATTCGAAAATCGACCCATTTGTCTATTTCCCCTCTCGAGAATAGTGACTGCTTGCCCAACTCTACTCGAGTCTTCTGCGTCCATAAATCAGTCCTTCTCTTCAGAATTACTAATCCGTAGATGATCAAAGATGCGAGTTGATTACGTCGAATTCAATCAACTCGAAAGATCAGTCGCATTTGCTGTCGCCAATGCAAGATGTTCGCAAAACACGCGCTCATTTGTTCGATCAATTCATTGCGTCAAATTTGAAAAGAAGCAGCAGATCTTTGACCATCCAAATATCCACACATGATGATGATCAATGCCATGCATTGTTTTTAAACTTTTTCGAGCAATAAAAACTAAACAATGATGCAAAATTATCAGTCGGAAAAATATCGCGCGAGTTGAAAATGATACAAGGCTTTCGAATGATAAGCAAATGATGCAAATGAACGAACGAGTCAGCACAAGAGGATAGTTATGAAATATGCGAGTCAAAATAGAAAAGAAGCAAACAAAAAGAAAGAAAACGAAGCAGATCGAATCGATGATGCAATTGGTGGGTTGTCTGTCTGTCTGGCAGACTGTCTGCAATGTCTGCTTGCAGTGCACAAAGCAACAGCTCTGCCTTTCCCAAGGAACTCCCCCTTCTCTTATTGTGCAAACATAAGAACAATCAGGTACAATAAAGAAATCGAAAAAACACGAATAATAATGTCTCAGATAATTGCCATTTTTGGATTTCAACCAATTTTTGACAGTAAGTTTAAACTTTTTTAGAAAATGTTTATTCCATGAAAGCAAAAATAAATAAATGACTAGATTTAAAAAGACTATTTTAGATTGAATAATAATTTTTTTAGATTTTTGGCAGAAAACTCAAAGAAATTTGTGATAGAAGTTATCATTCAACCCATAAGTTATTTGATAATAGTTTCCTGTTCGCAGAGGTCGATTTTAAAGAGGTCGAATAGTTTAGTGATTTCCATGATCTTCTTTCTCTCTGCGTGGCTCTTCTGAATGGCCTGCACCAGCCCTGTAATCTTCATCAGCCTGGCTGCATAGTTCTCCATGTGCATGTGGTTGGTGTAATATTCGTGAAGATCTCCAGCTAATTTCATTCGGAATTGAGCCATTGCCTCTCGGGTCGCAAAATCGAGATAGTCGTCTGGAATGTTCATTTTTTTCCATTTCAGCAATAAGATTTTAGAAGAATGCTACGCTTAGAGACACTAGTAAACTGATTCTCTTGAAATTTCTCATATTTGAAGATAACATTGGGTAGGTATATTTCTTCAAATTTTATGCAAATCGTTTCATAAAAGTTATCATTACGAGGCAGATAAAAAATCGTACATTGCTCCAAAATTTTTTGCGCTACTACTATATCTGATCTCCACTACTTTCAGGTTAGATAATGATTTTCGACTCTTCACTTGAACTATTGTTGAGTTCAAAATTAATGCAACGTCTTCACGAATAAGGTATTTTAGCCAGAACACTAACGAAACTACGATCTGATTTATGGGACTTCTTTGATCAAAACACAAGTACATACAAGAAAAACTTCGCTTCCAAAATAGTTGATGATTGATGCTATCATTTTAGCAAGTAGAATAAAAATCGAATTTCTCGAAGATTAGTGGTCAATAAACAAACAATTTTACCTCCATCGCAGAAGAACGCGAGTTGACAGAGAATGTAGGTGAATTCGGTTGGAGTCACTGACAAATCTGCGAATGGGCGGACCACTTTGTCGTAGGAGCGATTGATCAGGGGCTTGAACATGCTGAAAACATTTGGTAGGTAAAAAATGGCATTCCAAACATTTCATGAAAATTTCATTGCGTTCGGCAATTATATATTCAGATGATTTGCTAATGATAGGATTAGATTCGGCAATATTCATGAAACCTATTCATTGTATCAGGGCTCAAAATAAAAGTGATACGGAATTGATATTTAAAATATCGAAACTGGAATATAGATCTTAAAAATTTTCGGAATAGGAATGATACATTTTTCTGCTTCGCATCTGATTAGAAATTTAAATAAATCGAAAATTTCAACTTTCAAATAAAATTATCGGCCAAAACAGCAAAGAATTGAACAAGAAAAGAAGCAAAATAAACGTCAACTCACTATCGAATGGTTTCGAATGAATAGTCCGAAATCGGAGAAAAGTCCATCTTGATCGTGAACAGTTTGCCATAATGTTCGTCGGATAATACGAGCATCTGGAATTGAAGAAAAATAGGTCAATTTTTTGAGTTGAAATGTTCATATTTTTCACTTTCAAATAAAAATCTTAGATATTGAAAATGCAATTCTTTTACTTTATCCTTTAGGACTGTTTCATTGCCGAAAATCTGCAGAGACATTTGCATTCTTTCGACTCTTCTCCAACAAACTGCATTTGAACGAAACAGAAGAAACTGAAGTAAAAAAGTCAGAGAAGAAATTCGAAAATGCATACCTTCTGTTCGATGGGTAATTTGTAAAAATCCTCATTGTAGGTCATCCATTTTGCGAATTTCAGGAATCCTCTTTCCCAAAGAGGCAGGACTAGTTTTAGATCCAATACTTCCAACATCTAAATTCGAAAAAATCAAAGCTTAAGATTTCGTGGAGTTAATTTTGGAAACGATAATGTGTCTAGTTATCTTTCAATCTCGTGAAATTTCCATGTTTATATTATTCACAATTCTGGAGATAATTTCATAAAAAAATAGTAAACCTAAATTTCAGAAAATCGTACTTTCAAATTAGTTTTCTGATTCTGCCGATATTCAGCCAGACCATGCTCCATTCTTTGCAGACAGTTCATACCTTCTGGCGCAAATGGTATCACTAACTAAATAGGAAAAGGGTGAATATTTGATTTTTATAAAGAAAAAATACCGTATTCAACTGTGAATGAACCTGTTGTTTGAGTCGATTTACATCAAAAAGCGAATTGAGTTCGACTCGCTTAGTCTTTCCTGCGGGAATTCGAAGCTGCTTCAGTAAGTGCTCGAATGGGGTTAATTCTTCGTCCGATAAATCTATCTGAAAAAGTAAACATAAATATAATATTGCTGAAAAATATTTATAACAGGGATACTCAGAATTCGGAATCCGAATTTCTTTTCGGAAAATTTTTGGAGAACAAGCCTAAACCTGACTCCTTTTTCCAAAATTGAAATTTCAAACACCGCAAATTTAGAAAATCTACATACCAAACTGTCAGATCTGTCACCATTCTCTTGAGAATTTGGAGACATCGGACAATTTTTGACATCTAAAATATCATTAATTTCTATTTCTATCAGAATTACTCTAGTTTCTCCTTACTATGAGGCTGCATGCCCAACTCCAAGCACCTCTGATATCTGCAGTATCTGCACAAATATCGATCTTCCTTCTTCATTTCACAATTGCCAGGTCCTTTTCTACACGTGTATGTTCGGTTCATTGCTATCGTTCTTCTGAAAGTTCAAATATTATGAAAATGGTAAAAAATAAGCAGCATATGAGCTAAAGCAAAGAATATCTTGAAAAATCTTCTGTTTGATCGAATTTTCTATTCATTTTGCTAAACTGTCATTTCGAATTTATAAGTCCCGAAATATTTATTTAAAAAAATTGCCTAAAAAATGCACTGCAGGCTCTGCAACTCAGAACTCCGAAGTGGATGCCGTGTGCCTGTTGATGGCAGATTTGACATTCTCCATGGGTTGGTAGACGGAGTTGTCTTCTCTAAAATATTTTCTGTCAATTTTCATTTTTAGAACCTTCTGTACTTTGACCATTTCTACGATTCACAGTACTATTCTTTTTCAATCGTCTACTTGAAAGAGTGTTTTCAATTCAAATGTGCTACTTTATAACGGCAATGAATGGGGGCCTTGTAATTTGCCGATTTGCACTCGAAATTCGAATTGGGGGACACGCGCATTATATTGCATTGCAAATTACTGCTGCTGTTACTGAAGTTGCGTCACGATTCGGCGAATTGAGAAGTTCGAGATGAGAGGAGAGGCCGATTGACCGACTGATTGAAAGATGGGAAGGAACGAAACATTGTCCCTGAAAGGAAAGGGAAAGGCTAATTCGCAGGACTATTTCCGACCTCCGAAATGGTCTGTTCGCTGGACGAGCTCCACGTCGTTGTGACGCAACACAGTAAAAATGGAAGTATTTCGGAAAATCTCATCCTTTCAAAAATAAATTAAATTATCCACTAGGGGGTGAACGGAATTTATAACTTTCATTCAAATTTAGTTTTTCTAGTACTGATTTTGCAGAAAAAAATCTTGCACTTTAAAATTCCCCGTTTCATAATCCAGTAAAAATAAACAGGTCTGAAGGAATTATCCGCTCTAATTTTGCATCATTATTAAAATAAACTCGCATGATGAGCGCATTAAACATGGCAAGCGGCATGCACTTCAGTTCAGAAATAAATTTTGATATGGGAAAAATGAGCGGGAGGAAAGACAAAACGACAAACTACATAATGAGAAGTGAAATGGGCTGAATGAAGAAGCAGGATTTTGTAAGAAGAAAGGCAAATGAGTAATAAGCAGATGTTTATGAATGAAATGATTTATTGAACTATTCACTTGAAAACGCGCTAATGAAATTATCTCCACTTGCATAAGTTCAAAAATTCTACCACACTAATTATATCAAATCAACTTACATACCCTATATAAAAATGGCATAATCTCACAAGAGAAAATTTGTCATACAAATAGTGGCGCACGAAAATTTGGAATAATTCATGATATTTGAAATAGCTAACTTCGAGATCCTTCATGGAGCAATCTGAATACATTTTGAGGATCATTGACAATCGATGTCATCTTTAAGCCTATAAATTTCCGGGAAAATCGTTCCACAAAAATTAAGATATGAAGCATTTCAAAAGCTATGAATAGTTCCAAACTTTCGCGCTTCATTGTATTTTTCAATTAATTTTCAGATATGATTCGAAAAATACTCACCGGAATATGCACCGATTGCGAGCTGTCAGCAGTCGCATAGGAAGTCGATGTCTCCGGCTCCAATACAGTCTCCTGCTTGATGTTGATAGGCTCATCTGCAGAGAATTCCGCACTCGACCATCCGACACTATCATCTTCTTTTGTCTGCGCCATTTCTCCTCCTGTCTCTGCAAATATCATTGATTTGGAACCTGTCATAATCTCTTCCTTATCTTATCAAAAATGAGCAAAATGAGAATGGAAATGAATGGCTAGAATGAATATAAACCAAAGACAAAGAAACAATAGATTTGATGCAAAATAACGACTTCGAGGAATTCTTTAAGACAAGTTTAGAAGAAGGGTGGGAACAAAGTACAGAGTAGACATTATTTTGAAAAGAGCCCATAAAGTCAGTGACATCTACAAGAAAACGAGTTTCGAAAGAAGAAAATAAACAATCGGGTGAGTAATCTGAACCGTGATAATGCAAGAGTTGAGAAAAAAAGTGCTGGAATTGAATGATGCATGATGAACGATGAGTAGTACAAACAGGCATGAAAGATGCAGGTTTATTGCCAACCGACTGTACGTAAAAGGGAAAGGGAAGGGAGAGACGAAAGATAGGAGGAATTGCAGAGGGAAAGGAGAAACGAAAGCACCTCCGTGTGGCCATTTTCTGATCGATAGGTTTTGCCTAGGCAATGTAGAGCGAAGAGTTGCACTGAACAACGATAGAAACTCGCTAGCAGCAACCAATTAGAGAGGGATAATTAGGGCTTGCTGATCCTGTTTCAAAATATCTGCTGGAAATAGGCAAATTATAGCACCCACTTCGAGAACAGACCCATTCGGTCACGCTATAATTGACTGCTCTTTGAATTCACAACGAGAAGTTCGAAACGTTACTTTTTTGATGATGGTAGCAGTTCTAAAGATCAAAAATTGTTTCCATCTTTGATTCTTGAAGTTTATCCTAGAAATAAGAAAAGAAAACCGTATCAGAAAGATTTGAGGAAGTAATGCTAGTTATTACAATGGAGTTCGATAAAAATTGTCCTTGTTAAAGTATTTTCACTTGCTTAAGTTTCAACCTCAAAATGGCATCCCTATTCAGAGAAACCACTTGGTCACACTGAATCTCCCTTTTGAATAAGACAAGAGTTAGCACAGAAAAAAATCGAGACTATTTTTGGACGTAATTATAGAGAGCAAAATCTATTGTATTCTTTACTTTGAAATTAAAGTAAAACCGATTAGAATTTAAGAAGTCAAAATCCTCATCATGCTTGTATTTTAGAATTCATGAAACCCAATAAAAATGAAAGAAAGATCTAAACAAGGTGACCAAAATCCATTAAAAAAAATAAAATTCTTTCGCAAATATCTTGTCTTCTAGATTACAAGTTTCAACTTCAACGGTATTCTAGTCTGTATGCACAGCTGCCTAATTTCACTATTTTTTTCAAAAACAGACAGACCTCTCGTAAATTATTGGCATTGTTTGCTTTCTGTCACAGATCAATTTGGTCGTTGCCTCAAAAATTCCATACGCTTATCAAAGAAAAAGGGGACCAAACATCGCGTTGAATTTAGAATTGCATCACGGGTATGAAACACTCAATTTATGAAAAAAGGAAACTCAGAAATGCGTAATAGCTAATTCATTGTAAAGCTGAATTTGAATTGTACCTATCTCTGTAATTTTTCTTTGAAAATTTAAACTTTTGAATAAAGCAGATGAAAGATAGAAGACTGTTAAAATGAATAGAATCGCATTGAAATTGTACCCTTTGGAATTTGGTTTTTAGCAATGCAACTTATGAATTCTATAGAAAGCGTTCAGTTCTTCAAAACAGCGCCTTTGTGCAAATTAATCTGGTATTTAGAATAAAATCGCAGATTTCTACGAATTACTTATGAACGAAAAAAAATAAGAGGAAGTAAGCGGTGCATTTTATTCAGACTGAAATTGAGATAAAAGGAAAGGAAATTCTATATTTTTCGACGGGAATGTTACTGAGAGTTTACTGTTAAAAGTTGTGAGTTGTCGTAGAGAACTGCATCTTCACGTACAAGTCGTTCATCTAAATCTCAGCAGATGGTTGCTCGTGCTGTTCGAGAAGAGGTTTCTGAATGATTTCCCCAATTACTAGCTTGTATCTGCGACCGTACAAACTCGTTCGTCCTCGTATCTGCTTCCCTCTCTGCTCGTCTTCCTGTCTTCTTACTGTCTCTTTCCTTGCCTTCTTTGCTTCCCTCCTTCCCCTCTCTGCCCTCGTCCTTCTGGCTGAATGTCGACGTAGCCGAATAGTAGCTCTGCTCACTCGCACTGCGCTGTGTCGGCAAGAGGGAAAGCATTTGAAGCATCAATGGTTTTAATAAGAAAATGTTAAATTCAGTACAGTTAGAAATCTACCCAAATAAAAAAAACCGCAATGAAACGCTCATCTTCGGTTTATAAATGACGAAGGAAATATTACGAAAATGTGATAATGAAAATCATCATTTAAGAATAAAAATTGATTAGATAGTCGAAAGAAATAAAATTTGAAATTCCCACTGATCTGAGACTGATATCCGATTGAGTTGGCTGCTCCTGAAATTTCATGAATTTTCTCAAATTCCTAATGCAAGAACGAAAAAAGCATGCGATATCTATGCAATTAAAACCAACCTAAGTTGCAATTTCAATTAGAAACCTTGAAAAGTTTGAACAAAAAATGTTTAAAAAGCAAGGCTTGAATAAAATATCTTTAAAAACCCTACCGATCTGCTTGTAGCAGCATCTGATTGCGTCGTCTGTTCCTGCAGATATTCAGACAGGTTATGCTGTTGAGCCTGAAATTCTTCAAAAATTTGCTAGAAAAAAAATGAGAGAATGTGAGGAACAATTTACTCGATTAGGATTTGGAACAGGCGCGTTTGTATTTCGATTCGCCTGAAAATTTTTGAATTTAATCATCTTTCAAATTTTTCTCATTTACAAGTCGATGGTGCCTTCGGTCATCGAGCCCTTCAATTTCCATTAGCTGCAGAACCAATTCCTCTCGATGACGCTCGTAATCTGAAGAAGAAAGTTCACCTTTAGAAAATAAATATTTTTAAAAAAACCACTGGGTAATTGTATACAATTGAGCTGAGGTATGAGCATGTTGAAATTCGATTATTTTTAGAATCTTTTTCGTTAAATAATTTTGAATATATTTTTAGAGCAAAAACCCGAATTTGAATAACCTTGCAGAAGCAACGCTGCACAGCAAATGTTGATGCAACAGAGGCAGATGGCGAAGAAGAAGAAGAAAACGACTGATAGTACCAGGTAGATGATCTGCGCTGTGCTTAGATTTCTCCGGATTGACTGAAAAATGATGAAATATCGATAATCTTGAAAAATACTTGATGTGAATTTGTTTTGAAAAAAAGAAAAAAATGAAAACCGCCAATCACTCATGAAGATAAATATAACTCACCTTCAAAGTTCGCAATATTCTCACCCTAAAAATAAAATGAATGCAAGAAAAATCTCTAGCTATCTCGCCTCGATTTAGTCATCGCCGGTCCGAAGATCGGTTCGAATTGCGGATCAATGGAATCAGGCATACTGATCAACGTTCCGAAGCTCGTTGCATTCGCGAGCACTTCCCAATTCGAATAGAATTGTCCGATGAAGTACACCATGCAATCTGCAGCAATGCAGTCAAAGAATGAGAAGAATAGTTGTCGAATTCTTTGACGATGGATTTGAAGGAGAAACGATAAGAATCGACATTTCGGGAAATTCAACGTTCAACTCGGATTTCGCTTATTTAGTCCATTGAATGGAATTGATATCGTTCGAAAATTTCGTTTTTTGAATTTCTAGGGACAATAGGTAGATCGAGCCAAGAAGCATGAATCGTAAAATATGTTCTAGGAAAAATTGAAATTTTCCCGACCTGCATATCCGAGGAAATTGGCGATGAGGTGAATTCGATTGACGTCATCGATTCGCGACACATTCGCCATGCACTTTGAGAAGCAGCCCCTGCAGAATGTGTACTGCCAGATGTCGATTTGACGAGTTTCTGAAATACAGCAGTTTTTGAAATATTTCAAACTGAATAGGAATTTTCATTTAAAAATGGTGGGAAAAAATCGACTCTAGATTTGTAAGAAAATACTCGCAACCACAGGCAAGGTGGAATCCGATTTTAGTTGTGCCGTTGCGACAGAGCTTTGTTTTCGGTTGTTAATTTCTAAGAAAAGTTCCAATTAGGTAAAACTTACCATTGACTGTTCCACGGCAAAATTGAATGTCGTGCATCGTCACGATAATCAGATGCTCAGATGAAGTGACGTTGAGGAATTTGTCCAAATCGAGGCATCCTGAAGAACATCGACCTTTAAATTCCGTTTCAAAAGTGAATTTTCTCACCTTTAGCCGTGTGCCAAACTTCCTGTTTGTAGTCGTCTGGACCCATCAATTTGGCTCTGCTGTGGAACATCAGACACGAAAGCAGACTTTCGAGGTTCTGAATTTTCTAGATTTGTTAAAAGCCTTTGCATCTTCCAGTTAACATCATCAAGGACAACAGCCCCACTGAGAAAAGCCCTGGTGTTGCCCGTCCGCGCGCATTTCTCCCCGAAGTCCCAGTAGCCCTTGTGGTACGCGTTCGATATGATCGCGCTGAAATAATAGCATGAAATCGATAAATGAGATTTTTTGGAAGAATTAGGACAGTCAAAATTTGTAAATGTGTGGGAATTTGATCAGGACTGTTGGCAGGCGATGTTTCGAACTAAACTCCACTGTTAACAACTATGATCTGGAGTTGATAGTTTCAGAAACAAAAAAAAATGATCGAGAAATTTGTAGAAGCAAAAAAAATCGAACAAACGAGAAAATCGTCACCCAATTGTGATTCGCAGCAGTCTGCGCCTAATAGATCAAAACTGCGCATCCATTTACCAAAATATACTAGGCGATGGAAAAAGAGTCGAGAAAATTCGGAAATCAATTGAACAAAGCGTCTTCTATCGGTCTGATTCTGGCTAGAGTCCTATCCCGAGGCACGGACGGACACCTTGATTGCGCTCAATAGCGAATCTTTTCTAAGCATCGTCCCCTAACACATTCAAGCAACTTGCGAAAAGGAAGTGTTAAGAGTGGACTGCCGTGGAGTTCTTCGTTTTCTTGTCTCTAAAATCTCGCTTCATCCACAAAAGGTGTGAAGTTTTATGAGTTCACAATGCTTCTTTCAAGTCGTAGCCATGAATTGTCATGATTCAAGTAAAAAAAAATTCCGTGGATATTTCTGGTAAGCCGTTTTTTTTCTCGGCCAACCTAATATCGTTATCGTATTGTGTGGACTGAAACTGCTCGACTTCCATTTGATAGAAGGACGAGGCAAAGCGGATGCAGAACGATAGCAGGAAGACGCTCCACTGCATAGTTCGTTTGTGGTAATGATAACTTTCAATTGGAAATGGTGAAGACCAGCTTTGACATATTCAAATATCGAAACAAAATCGATCAATTGCTTGCATGAAAGCTATTTTCAAGCATCGAAAATAGTGTAGTAAGGATGAATAAACTTGTCTTTGGAAAAAATTCAATTAAAATTCCTAAAAAAAATAACATCTTCAGGCATTGAAAATACTGTTGTATTGCTTCAGCTTTGATTATCCTTATTACTTTATCATTGGGAGAGAATTTCTTTTACATATTCCACAAATCATAAGACTCTCCCCTGAACTCTTGAATTTATTCGAATTTACTTTTAGTTTTGTAAAAACAGTGTCAATTGGTCGTCTTTGATGAGGGAGATCAAGTGGACTTCACATGTCGGAAGAGTAAATAGGGCTGCATGAAAGGGGATGAAAGGAATGAAGGACAATGCAGAAATGGCAGATATGGAAAGGCGAAAGGGGGAGAGTGAAGATTATGAATAACACGGCAAAGTTGCAACGAGTGCTTCAGATTTGTTATTTCTACCTTTCAACCTTTGAGAATTCGAGACAATTATGCGTATTTCACTATGCGATTACATAATAGGGCATTCTTCATGGTTAGAGTATCTATCGTCCATGAAAAAACCCAGACACGGGAAGCCATGCAGCTATTACCGGTTTGTTCATTTCACCTTCCTCCATTTTAATCGCTCATTTCAATGAAAGCTTCTCTACTTTTCCACGATTTCCCCAAGGTGAACTTGTCATCCACAATTTATCGACTTTCTCTCGATAATCATCATTTATTACAACAACAGTTCGACGCTTATTAGTAGATTCCCGATTGGCATTTTATATTTTATCGTTTAGTTCATTTTCAGATAATCTTATATAGATTTATTCCGTTATTCAGTCGTTGTTTTATGTTCGAAAAGTTCAAGCCTAAACTCAATTGCAACAACGTTGATTCGAAGCTGATCTTCTTTTGGGAAAATTGAATGATTTCAGTGTAGTTGAGGTGTGCTCAAATTGGAAGATGTACTTTCAGCAATATTGCATATTCTTGATAAATGCGCTTTCACTTCATGGAAGTCGTCTCACATTTTTTCCTTGATCTTCCCAGTTATTTCGAAACCTTACTGCTAAAGATCTCCCAAATTGGCACATTTAGATCTTTGAAGAACGACCAGAGTAAGTGAAGGAATGTCGGTACTTTTTAGAAGCTATTACACTTGAACATTCGTGCAGTAATCGATTTTATGCAGTCCATGATGATCGACTTTGAGATCTTCATTTGCAGACGATCAAATGTACTATATTCTTGTGCTTATCCATATCTGGCTTGGACTGCCTATTCTGACAGATTCGATGTTCTTTGGCGGAGGAGGAAATTGCTGTCCCTGCGGAGCTGCGGCACCTTCTCCCTGTGCTGCAGCTGTACCGAGATGCGGTGGATTTGCTGTTCGGGTATGTCTTAGCAAAATGAAATTTGAATCTGGCCTATGGTTGATTCAAGTCATAGTGTTTTGAGTTATATCGCCATAATATTTTCATCAATTTTGTATATCTAATCTGAAAATCGTAAAAGTGTTAACTTACGAGCTATGGAGTCGTAACTAACTATGAATTTGATTTTGGAATCTACTCCCTGACAATTTTTTGAATCTAAAATGTTCCTCAGATCTGATCGAAACCAGAGAATCATCAATGAATTTCAATCCTTATTATTCACATGAACTTTCTTATCGCGTTTTTGATTATTGCATTCCGGATGAAAGGAAACATTGCTCGTAAGTATTTTCATTCACTCGTAACAAAAATTGAAATTGTTCAATGCATTGATACAATTTCCGAATTGATGAAAAAATCAAACTTAATTCAACTGAAATTTAGGCGCCCTGTGGTGGTGGATTTGGATATGGAGCAGCAGGACCAGTGGGCGCTGGATATGTTAGCGGTGCGACGAATGTTGTTGGAGGAGGGAGTTATGCGACTGGAGTAGGTGTCGGATCGGGTCAAATCATTGGGCCAGCACCAGGATCTTATGCAGGCCCAGGAATAATTCCTGGCGGAGTCGTGCAAGGAGGCGCTAGTTATGCGACAGGCGGTGGATTCATTGGATCAGGTCCATCGCAATTTGTGCCGATTGGAGGCGGAGGAGGCGCGAGCTATATCGGAAGTAAGTCAATTGCAGATTGCTTACGATTAATTTTATTCATTTGATACCCGGAGTCGGAACTGGAATAGTCGGAGGAGGAGCATCATATACAGGAACTGGGTCCATCGGATCTGTTAGCGATACATCGTCAGTGGGAGCGAAGCTGAGACCTCAACAGAAGGTCGACGCTTCACAACAAGCACTCGAGACGTTCGAGGTAAAAAGATAATTAGTAGAACAAAATTTCATGAGCAGTTGTCAGAGTTTAAACAAGTCTGATCGTTTGAATTGCCACTACTGAATCTATGTATAAATCAGTTGATAAAATTGAAAATTTCCCACGATATCTTTTCATATCTTTCGTGGGAAAAAAATCTTCCAATAACTAAAAATTTATTACTATCGGAAAAAGTTGGGAGTAAAATTCTCTCGCAATTTTGCTGTGAAAATCCGATTTCTTCTCACAATATTCGACAAATCATTAGTTCCGAAAAAGTGGAACCGTCTAGGAAACTTACGTGAGGTGTCGGCGGTGAAGAAGAGACTTTCTCTAACAAACGAGAATGAAAATTTTGACAGAAAACAATGAAAAATCTTTTAGATATCATGTTTTATGGATATTGATACTGACAAAATTGATGATATTCAAGAATTACTATGAGTTAAAATTGACTGGACTTTCAATAGTAATCTTAGTCAATTATAATTTCTGACACAATAGCGAAAGAGTAACAGCCACTCATATAACTTTGAGTGCCTGATTTGAAAATGTGTAGTGATTTAATTCGTGTTTAACTCAACAAATCTAAAGAAACAATCTAGCATTTAGAGATTTCCCAATTTTAGCTGAATTGAAAAACTAAGAGTATTCAGACTAGTCACTCCGAATTTCATGCTTGAACTGATATACTTGTTTGTAATTGTAGATGAGGAATTTCAGTCCGACACAACATCGAAGTCTCATTCCACCTCGTCTGGTTCGGGATATCGTCGAGCTCAAGGAACGAAAATCGAAAAGCACCGATGCACAAGCGATCAGTTGAGGGAAATCATTGAAGATGTTAGTAAAGAAATGCAACCATAAATCATTCTTCTAAAATGCTGTCGTTTTAGAAAATCACGGATAGCCCAGCTGAATCGAAATTGAAGATAGCGCTTGCAGCCAAAAAGGAATACGGATACAATTTCGATGTGATTTGTTCAGGTATATCCTATTCTGTATACAGTGGTGCACAAAAGTTTGGAACAATGTATTATTGTTGGTATGTTTCATTCTCACTTTTGTCTGAAATGATCTGGATAAAACTCGGAAAATAATTGTGATTCGATGAATTCTTCAAGTAGCGCATGTTTCATCAAGATTGATTTAGCATATGTGGTGAACAAAGCTAACCAAATATCCAGCACTATTCCAAAATTTTGGGTGTTACTCTATCTTATGCATAATAAGCATAACATCGTCTTTCAGAAAGTGATTTCTCGTATCTCATGTCAGCCAATTTGTACTGTCAAGCAAAAGCTCGAGGAATAGTCTGCCTAGCCTTCCAGCATTAGAAAACGATCTCAAACGTGTCATTCGGCATCATCTACTTCACCATTATTTTATTTTATTGCTTGTAAATATTGATTCGGAACTAAATAAAGGTCAGTTCGACCAGGAAAAACTCATTTGAACTTTAGTCTGATCAATTTAGACATGAAAAACACCTAGCTTCATGACAAACTTCTAATAGGGTCAGTTTAGGATAATCAAGCTAATTGAGGAAGAAAATTCACGTTTGTAGACTTTAGCGTTTACATTTCAACAAATCAATTGTCGAAAGAGAAAAGAAAGAAATAGCATCGCCTTATCAATCAAGAATTAATGAATATGGGAATTTTTGGTTCAAGCGAGAATCATTGTTAAACTTTTCTTAGAAAGGTCACTTTTATCTTTCTTTTCACTTTTCTCGCCTTTTTCAATCTACCTTCTTTCCTACTTTAGCTGCCTTACAGCAGGTTGACCCCTCATTTCAAGGTTCATGATCAGCGTAATAGAATCGAATCAACTGTAATCCTTATTGCCTTTCATTTCAAATATATTGCTATCATTACATTTTCTCCGCATTCTTCAAAATAATCTGAATTTTAGAAGATCAAACAATTCATTCGTTCCATCTCAAACCATTAGTATATGTTTTCATCTATCCTTTCGACATCATTTCAACTTTAGAAACTCTATCATTCTGTGTTTTAGGAATACTCAATTGTGAACGCGTAACCTATTCATTTCAATTGCTACGATTACTACGCTACAAGTATAATAGTAAATTGTTACAATAAATGAACGAACAATAATCGTATTCTTCCTCTCGAGATTTACTCTTGAAACTGAAATGAATCCTGCCTAAAAGAAATCGGCAAGCAATTGAATGCTACGAGGTAGTGTTATCTACTCATTTTTATTTATCATAAAATTACGGATGAATAAACTTGACATTCACATGGGTGCATACCTAGTTTAAGTTTCAGCACGAAAAATAAAAGTTGAAGTTTCATATTCTGATTAACCAACATAGTTAATGATTTGATTTAATAATTCGAAGACTTCGAAATCATGAACTTTTCAAATTCTCTCTCATAGGTGCATAATTTATGAAAATGCTCAAAATCTTGTTCACAAAAGTTATTTTTTGTGACACAGTAAAAACTTCTTTTTTTCTGAAAGCATGATAAAATTATTTAATGGCCTATCAAGATTATGAAATCATAGAAGAAACCATGAGTTGATGATAAACTATTTTCGTCTCATAACCTATTTCAGAATCGATGTGGTATGCTCGAAAGGGAAATTCGCGTATCTAGTTCATACCCATACGTACTGTGAGGTCAAGGAGAAAAGTGTCACTTGTTTGGCATTTCAACAAGCCAGCGATTGATGGATGATCTTTATACATTTTTTATTGTTGTTTCTAAAAATCAGTCGTATCTCAGTGAAATGAATTATCGACTATAATAATAATTTTATAATTTTTTTCCATTATTTGTCGATTTCGATGATAATAAGTGAGAAAATAACATTTATTCTGGCAGACTTGCAGGCAGAATACCGATCAGTCGATTGTCCAGTTTTTCCTTCTCCATTTCTCCCTCCCTTCCTCCCTGCCGATGTGCTTTCACCTTCTACCTTCCGAGATTCTCGTCATCGCCACTTCGTCAATCGAGAACGGATACTGGGTTCAAACGAGATCTCCTGCTTACCCTGTCCTGCCTCTTGCATCGATGAAAAACAATAGAAATAGCCACCTCTTGCTTATCCTTACGCATTATCTGTCGACTTGTCGTATGGCATCAGGCAGTCGTTTTACATAATCCTCCTTTCATGGATTTCACAATTTTCAGATTTTAATAACTTTTTCTTCAACTTTAGGGGGTTTCATAAAGTTCCAGTAAAATGAGAATTCTCCTTCTAACATTCGCGATTATCGCCAATTTGGAGGTAAATTATATCTATATAATAATTTTATCTTTTATCTAAAATTGTGACAGAGAATGTTATTGGCAATATGAAATTAGGTGGCTGGAAATTAGTTTCCTAATCATTGCCTAACCAGTGATAACTTTCACCACAAAGTCTTTACTTTTCATATTGTCGAAAGGTCATGTCAATCAATCGGCAATGATAAACGTTCATGACCTTCAGCCCAGAAAAGTTTCATTATCATTCTCAGACGATCTCATTACTTTTCATATCAGATTTTCATCGAATCTTTCAGCTCTCAAATTTTGGAGTAGATGCTTGTTTCTGCATGAGACCAATGCCATCTGCATGTTCCTGTCCTCCACCGCCAATGTGTAATTGTGGGGGCTATAACCAATATGGTGGCTTCGGAGGGTATTCTTCAGGATACGGAAATGGGGTAAGTTATTCTTCGCAGAATCTCAATGAAAGTGAGATTCGTGAATTTCATTCCAAAAATGTCAAAATAATTCGGTATCAATTTAGTACGCAGTCGCTCCTATGGCCTCCTATGCAATTCCGTACTCGAGGCCCTACTCATACGGACCTCAGCCGATGTCATATGCAGCACCAGGACCAGTGGCATACGCTGGCGTTCCTCAGGTAATATTCAGCTATCTTGAACTTGATGGGGAGGATGTCAATGAAATGATGAAGTAACATTTGTATATCAGATTGCTCGTAGACTATCCTTGTCGCAAATACTGCCGAAAAAGTCAAAGGAATAAAGGCGTTCAAAAGTTTAAGACACTAATAAATCACCAAATCTGGCCTAAGATTCTTTTCTATTTATTAGCAAAATTTGCGCGAAAAAGAGTATCGTTCAAAAATTTGGATAAATTCGAATTTAGAGTCCTTTATACGCCGCCGGACCAGGAACTACTTCTTATGCTGGGTCTGGTTCTGCTACTTATGCAGGTCCTGCACCTACTTCGTATGCGGATCAAGTTCAACCACTTCCTGCAGCTTCAGTAGCCAGTGCAGATCCAATGGCAACTGTTGCTTCTGGAACCGAAACAGCCTTGCCAATCGTTAAAGCTAGAGAGGCAAGCAATTCAATATTAAAAAAGTATCTGACGGCGAGTTCTTCAGGCAACAAGTATCGGATTGCTGGATGGAGGAGACGACGGATCAGTCGAAGCATCGAAATCAAAGAGATCCGATTCCAACAATAAGAAGGAGGAGAAGAGAAGAAGACGCATGAAGCGTATGAAGAGAGAAGCTGCAGTTGAGCCAGAACAAATCTTCGATCCAAAATGTAACTCTGATGAACTCAAACAGATCATCATCGAAGTAGAATTCGTTTGAAAATCTAGAACTGGACGAGTAATTTTTAGAATATTGGCGTATCAACAGCCGCTTCTAAAAGAAAGATTCAACAAGCAGCAAGTGAACAATTTGGCGGAAGGTAAGTGAGTTTATGAGTTGAAAGTTATGATATTTATCTAGAATTGACGTTGTTTGCTCGAGTGGAACGTTTTCATACATTGGTATGGGTTAAATTTTAAAGTATCATCAACTTAGAAGTCGTGCTTCAAAAGTTGATTATGTCACATCGTTATTCCAGCTTAAAACTCATATTTCAGTCAACACCGAAACGTACTGTGAAGCTGAAAAGAATGGAATTACATGTTTCGGCTTCCGACAATCGACATAATTTTGATGACAACGGCTTGATCTCATTTGTTGTTTGGGTGATTTATCATCGGCATCAGTAGTGCAGCCATTATTATTCATATTCAGTTGTGCAATTATTTCTCGTGCTAATAATAATTTGCAATTTATGTTTAGCCAAGGAAAGGATGAAAATGAGAAAATAAACGTGTAAGAATAGGTACAAAGATCAAGGTGAAAGCCTGAATTCTCGCATTCCCACAATGAGACAATTGGCCAATGCCAATCTAACGTCTTGCATTGACATTGAATCAATGACGAGCGAACCTTGCACGAGCACGACGAGACATGGCGAATCTGTTCCGATAGGCGTATCTGAAATAACTTATCTTCAGCGCATAAAGATAAAAGTCGTAGTCTATCAACTAATGCGAAGAGATTATTCACTCTGATGAAGTTTTTTTTCAGAGTGATATAAAAGTTTCTTCACGTGTTGAGCCAAAACTCGAAAAATTACGCGCACTCACCGAGCACGAGCTCTTCTATCCATAGCGAATCGTTGTTGATAGTTATAATATCTTCTACGCACTGAAAAGGATGTTTTCTTTTCGAAACATTAAGACTAAAACATACTTCCATTTGAGGAATAGCTTCCGTCAGAATTTCCACTGTTCACGGGCGTAAGAGTTGGAAACGATTCTGTGTTTTGGCTGCTGCTTGAATACGACGAATAAGATGGAGGAGCTGCAAATTGAACTCAGAAATCAAAACTGACAAGGGAAGTGCACAGATCGGACCCCACAGGTCTTGATGAAACTTGCCAAACAAGGGGTTTCGATGGCGCTGATTATTATAGTAAAGTCAAAATCCGTCAAAAATAGGAGCCTGGAACCATGACATTCAGTCGTTTTTCACTCGTATTTTGTGTGAGAAATGAGCAAATAAATTCGCCTGTCAAAAATGTATGCAAATTTACAAATTTGTGAATGCTAGTAAAAAATGGAGGGTTTTCACCTATTTCCTACTTCTAGGGCCCTATTTGACGAGTTTTGACTTAACCATCGTGATCCCCGTCATTGAAAACCCCTATTTGGTAAGTTCATAAAGATCTATGAGTTCCGATCTGTGTACTTCTCTTGTAAACCAGTTTAAGTTTACCTGGAGGAGGAGAAGGAGGCGAATACTGTGCATATGAAGAAGGCGAGTATTGTGCAGATGAAGGAGGTGAATATTGTGCAGATGAATGAGACGAATATTGTGAATATGAAGAAGGCGAATATTGTGCCGATGAAGCAGGCTATAATAAAAAATGATTATGTAAAAAATACAACAAAATCTACCACTTGGATTTGAGAATTGTCGTTATAACTCGGCGAAGATATCTGTGGAGGTGGAGGAGCAAAAATTCAATCATTTTGGGCATAAATTAAAAAATAAACTACGAGGTGGAGCAGGAGGAGATACAACAGCTGAAGAATATGAACTCCCAGATTCGACAGGCATCGGTGGACCTGTTGCATAACTATCGCTAGCTCGGACTTCGCTAAAAATCGATCTACTCAATTGCAATTGCAAAGAAAGATTTAAAAATCCACAAAAATATAAGAAAAGTTTGTAATTGAACTTACAATTTCGTAATCAATAAATAGACAGCGAACCAAACTGATGATTTATGCATTTTGAAAATGAGAATTTTCGCACCAAATAACTTGTAATTTGGAACCGTCCTTGAGCTTTTATACTGTTCACGAGTTGACAAGTTGGCAAGTTGTAGTGTGCTTCAAGTTGTCGATTTTGAAAATTTGAAATTTCAAACATCAAAATTTTGCGTCTCGTTTACAATTTCTTCAAGTATTCTCTCAGGACAACCAGAATGCATGCAAATTTTCATATTTGACCCTGAGCATAGCAAAAATTGCCTGGAGACAATTGCCAAACTATATTTGGAGAGATCATACACTCAAGTGTGAAATATAAGTGCTTTAATAACCTTTATTGCAACATGACTGTCTTATTTTCACTGACGAATGTCTTTCAGTTAGCATTGATGCAAAACCTCGTATCGAATAAAGTACTCTCGGAACATGAAAAATTGGAATTTGCAAAATTTAGTTTGATCTCAGACAATCAGAAAATGGTTCAAAGATTGCCTATCAAGGTAGACTTCGAAAATAAAAAAAACTTGGCACGTTTTATTCGATCTGAGGAGTAATTAATTGAAAAATGAATAAGTTCATGAACTTTTTGAAGAGTAACTAATGCGAGTTCCAAATGTCCACTTGAAAGCTGAACTTCCGGCAAATGCGTCTCAAGTGTTCTTCAAGAAAATTGCAATGGCTCGTTTCATGCCAATTTGCAGACACATTTTATTTGCAAGTAAAGAATATTTTCCTAAACCAAGCAATTCATATATCAGATTAAAAATTTAGAATCATTCATATTCTGGTTTTCATTGAAAACATTGGCGGACCATTTCTCCCTCAATTCCGCATTTTGTGATTTTTCAAGTATTTTAATCCAATATGCGTTTTTAAAATAGTCTTTCCTTCCGAAAATCTCTAGTTCGTCAAGAAAGATAATAAAAAAATCAACATCGCCATAAACACATAAAATGAACTGCACTCATTTTACCATCGCTACTTAACATTTTTGTCTTGAGAAATGAATTTTTAATAGCTTTTTCCTCGATTTTTTCATATTTTCGTTTTTTTTAAGTACAACTTTAGAATGGCGGATCATTACGAATTGGACATCACGACGAATACGTGCGAGTTCCCGTACACCAAAAAGTATTCGATCGCGATGACTCTGGGAGATTTAAAAGTGAATTTTTAATTAGCGAAATTTTCTTTTTGAAATGAGTTTACTTTTCTAGAAGAAACTGGAACTGATCGTGGGTGCAGAAGCAGAGTCGATCGACGTCGAATTGCGGGACAACGAGGGAAAATTCGTGGCTGCGCTCGTCGAAAACTCCAAGTCGCTCAAGGATTTGGGAGTCAAAAATGGTGAGTATGTTTTGAAAGGCATCTTTCTCGTTACATTTGATAAGAAAGGGAATATTGGAAGAAAAGAAATTTTGATATTTTTGTTAGGAAAAATGCTTTCAAAACTTCTTATTCCTCTGACATGCGTATTATTGCAAATGATTGAATGATAACTTTCTGAAGTCGAAAATCGTCAGACTTGCAAATAAATAACCTCAGTCGCGGTTGCGATTGGAAAAAAATTGAGAGGATGCGGTACGATTCGGTTTCGGTTTTGATCTCAAGACTGGTTGACAATTTTTAGAAAAAATGCAAGCCTGAAAACTCGTTTCCATGTTCATTCAAATTCAGGAATGCAAATTCATGGCATCGACAGAACGCACAAGAACGAGGAGCTGAAAGACGACAGCATGGTCGAAAAGTACGAGATAAGTGAGGACAAGTACGAGCAGAGACAGGGTGAGAATCAACTTTCATATGAGTCATTCTCCAAACATTTCAGATTCTGTTCGAGCCTTCAAAAAGCGCCTTGCAGCAGAGAAGATGGCCAAAGAGGGTCAGTCTGCTTCGTCACCACCTGATCCATTCGAGCAGCAGAACGAGGCGCTCAAGCATATTCAGGTCGGATTTGACACTCATTATGTGTAATTCAGAGATGATACGAAATTTGTACCCCATCTCAATCCCTGAATATTTTTCTATTGATGCGATGCTTCGTCCACTTATTTTTCATTATCAGGTCGGTCAGCGATGCGAGGTTCGTATCAAGGATCAGCCGCCTCGTCGTGGCCACATCGCGTTCGTTGGACAGACGAAATTCAAGGAAGGCCCCTGGGTTGGAATTGCGTACGATGAACCCGTTGGAAAGAACGATGGAACCGTCGCTGGTGTCAGGTTTGTACCTATCAAGTTTTAACCAATAAGTTCTGGAAGAAATGGTTTCGACAAGAGAAGTGCGCAGGTCGAAAATCAAAGATTTTAACGACCCTTTCCAAATATGGCTTTTTTATGTCGCTGATCACTTTTATTAGATCAAAAATTCTAAATAACACTTTGGAAGATGTAGATTTGTGAAAATTGTCGATTCTTCACTAGTATTCACAAATTTGCATGCATGTTGTTTTCACAAGCAAAACAGCTCATTTTCCATACGAAGTATGAGTGAAAAACTAATGACCCCAAAGCGCTATTTGAGCTTTTTGATTTTACCTTTGTTATCCTCGTCATTGAAAACTTCGATTTGGAAAGTTTCGTCAGGATCTGCGATTTCCTACTCTTGCACTTCCCTTATGAGTTGAAAGAAAGAAGTAGGGATGAAGGTCTACGAATTGTACAATTGTTGAATTTTTTTCTTTGGATTTTCTTATTTTCATTTTCAAACTCCTAAAGTCAAAAACTAATGTAAAAACTGCTCGTAACTGGAAGAAGGGTTCTTCTCAAAAATATTCACTCACATAAATTTCATGATTCTTTCATTCATTGGAAAATTGCAGATATTTCCAAGTGGATGACAAGTATGGTGGCTTTGCGCGCCCATCTGACGTTGTGATTGGAGATTTCCCTCCTCTGTTCGACATGAACGAAATCTAATCGCAATACTACATTGCCAAGTCAAGTTTGCCTTTCCTGCACACATTTACTCAACTCTTGAATGCCTATTGCCAAGAATGCACGGTTTTAGAAGCTTCGATGAAATTTTCGGTTGTTTTACTTCTTTGATCTCGACTTCTTTTTTGTCCTTTTATGACTTTCAAATGAATATTCAATTTTATCGCTGTTCCATTTGTTTATTATCGACGGCTAAAGGGGTGTGTATTTGAAATGTTGATGAGGTTTTTCGAATGAACTTGAGTTTTGGTGTGACGAAGTGACTGCTGAGTGGATGAGTGGCGGGTGCCGTGCATCGTTCGACTCATTCAGATGTTGGTCTCTTCGAAAACCACCTGCAACTGGCCAGGACTATTAGAAATACTTCAAAAAAGACTCGTACTTTTAGTCGATACTCGCCAACCGGTGGACCAAAGTGTTCATTCCATGCTCCTGAAAGCACTACAAGTTAATAATTGTTGAGTTTAGACCTTGTTATCTTGAACTTTCATATCATAAAAACATTTTCTCATTCATTCAAAAGACAATTTCTGAAATTCAAAAATTTCTAACCCTCGACAGTGCAGCCCTCTGGCGCCGGGATGTGGTAAATCCCGATGTGGTGCTGCTTTTCGTTTTCTGCCTTGACTGTCGGATTTCCTCTGCAAAGAATCAGTTGTGTCGTGCATTCATTCTATTGACTAGATGTATCGTGGCTTGTAAGGAGGTAGATACTGTTTACTGTTTGCAACTCACTTTCGCATGCGTTCCGCCTTTCTTTCCCTCTTTTTGTTATTTCTTCCGTTTCTTCAGAGCACCTTCTAGTTCATGGGGCTTGAGCCTAGAAGAGAGTTGCAAAATGTATGCAGTATCTGCCTCTTCACAAGCCATAATTGGTCTCTCCTCTATCCCATCCTCTCCCCTTCCTCTGCTTACTTGTAGATGATCTGTATGGTGGCGTCCTTGCCATAGCTGAGAATGCCAGTCGGTGGCTTGATCTTGAAGATGTCATTTCGAGTGCACTTCACTTTGAACGCCGTCTTCATTTCGTTCTTGTTCGTTATTTTGATTGTTGTCCTAATCTCTGCTCCTGGATCGCCGTACAGTACTATCTGCAGCAGGTGGCGTTATAAATGATGTCATGCATTTGATGAGGTTCTCGCATAATTGATCTGGGCTTAGCCGCCAAATCTTGCCCAAGTTCATGAATTGTGGAATTAGGGAAAAGCTGGTGAATTTTACAAAGGGTCCCTTCGATTTTGCAGAAGGCAAATGTGAGTGTGATTTCAGCAATTTCTGATCTTTTGCAGAATGCTAGTCTGCCTGACATGGAGCTCACTTTGTCTGGAGGATCTACTGAAATGTAGGCCTTCTTCGTGTCGATTCCCATTCGGCTGGATCTCCGGCGCGATAATGACTCGTCATAAATGCATGCCAGAATTCATATTCAAAAGGCGCAATAAGTATTCTAATTTTGCATCCATTGTCAAAGAAATTGTTTTAGGGCTACATTTCAATGAAAGATTTTCAATTTTTTATCATAGTACTATCAAATAAAAAAGATGCAAGTAAAGATAAGATGATACGTCATCAGTTTATTCTTCTGCCAATTTATGTCATTTTCGACTTTTTCTCATTTGGTGTTTTAGCAAGGGAACTCCAAAGAGAAACGATCACAAGAAGTGGAACAATCACCCAAATGCCTAAAATTCAAATAAAACATTCGAAGATTTAAAAAAAAAATACTATTCGGGATCCAAAACAGCCATAGAAGTTCTGAATTGCTTATCCCAGGAGCGATATGATTTGGGGCTTATGAAATCAAGAAAGTAGAAGAATTGTAATTTTAGGATAGTACCTGCAGGCGGGCAAATATAGAATGTACAATACCAGACCGTCTTCCAGAACGTCATTACAGTACTTGTGAAAGCTAATAAATTTGCGTGGCGAGATCCATGATATGACTGAATTCGATGAAACTATCAATAGAAGAAATATAACGATGCACCAAATAAATAGCGACAATGTTGAGGACGATTTCAATGATCATCACTCGGCTATTGACCATTGTAACCAAATCATTAGGGTCGGAATACCGTAGATCGATTTTCGAATAAATCATCCCTCAAATCAATTATTTTCGGGGCAAGTTGTGGCATTTGTTGAGTCATAAAAATAAATTTTGCACCCATGATTTGGGAATATTTCTACGATAATTTCGAAATGAATGATTAAAAAAGTGCTCACATCCAGCGAATAGTGTGTTGGAGAGTGGCGGTTGCATGGTCCAAGGCCGAAACATCATGAAGGCCACATCGATGGAGCAGACGATCGAGGAGAAAATCAGCCAGAAACGAACCCAAGTTGGCAGAGTTGATGTCGAAGATTTCATTGCTTTCTGAAAACAATTGAATTGAGAGAAATTGAAAAATAGAGATTGCAGCATGTCATGTTTAAAGAAAAAAAAAAACAATTATAAAGCTATGAAAAAGATATTCACTGAAAAATATTCGAGGTCCAAAGACTGGTTGCCAAACTCTGAAACTCGCTGAAAAGTTGTTATCTTATCACTATCCCCCTAACTATGCACTGTGAATGAAAATGAATAGTTAGGCAGTAAGCGATAAGGGAATATCGACTTGTTCAAATCAAAATGTAAGCATATTTTAACTGCAGGAAAACAGATAATCAATAAACGCCAAAATGTCCCGCATTAGGAATATCATAGTTTATTGCTGATTGCTGAGGTCAAAATAATAAGGCACAACACAAAATAATAGAATGTCAGATGGACGGGGAATGGGGAAGATGGAATTAGCCATTTCGGGATGATTGGAATAAATCAGGGATCGGGGAGGGGAAATCATGGGAAAAACGACTAGAGGAATCAAGAAATAGGTAAGTACCGTCAGGAAAAATAACGAAATATACAGGATCTAATTTTGCGATTGAAAATGAAGATCAGGATTTTTTGCGGAAGAAAATATCATCCTGTACATTCGAAAATAAACGAAGCACGAACAAGAATACTAATAACGTTCTTAATAATTTGGTTGAAACGACAAGAAAGTAACTCGTGTTTTCAGTAGAAGAAAAAGAATACCATAGTAGAAGGAAAGTATCAATGAGCGTTTGTGCAAGAATATTTCGAGTGAAATGAAATAATTTCATAAGAGAAAATATTCTCACATAGGGCCCATCATTCTAAATTGGAAAAAAACAAGAAAACACAGCAAACTGAAAACTACCTAAATAAGGAGAAAATGACAAGAGAAAACAAATCCAAATAAGTTATAAAAAGATACAGAAAAGAAGAAGAAAAAGGTTTACCTGAATATCGAACAGGAAGTGGAGAAGGGAAGGGGGATAGATGGGTTAATGTGGAATCGCGAGAGGGGCAAATTCACGGAATATTGGCCATTTTATCGAAGCCTGAAGGACGAAAATTCATAATTGGCGAAATTATACACATTCGTTAAATCAATCAATCAGAACTCATCTGGTAAAGAATGGTCTTCGTGGACAAACATCAGATCAAGACTCGAATGAATGAAGATCAGACTTGAAATTTAAGATGAGAGGATCAAATCGATCAAAAATATCCGGAAACAAAAAGCATAACTTCTGTAGATTGATGTAAGTCTAATTTTGGAGAAGAAATTCATAGAAATTTGCGCAAAATATTAACTAACCGACATAGACACCGTTCTCGTTGTAGTATCCATGTGCCTGAGGCTGTTCCTGTCTGTGGCCAGTCTGACTGAACACTCCACTGCTGTTCGACTTCGAGTCGACTCCCGTCGCGGCCGATGACGGTAGGGAAGGGCTTTCGCTGCCCATCCTAAACAATTCTCAAATTTGAAATAAGCTAGCGAAATTATCGATGCAAAGAAAACTTTGTCAAGTTTGTTTTTACTATATCATCTCAATCTCTTCGTAACTTTATGGAAATATCGATTGGAAGTTTGTGCTCGGATTCATGAAATTTGCTTCCTCTAGTTAGCTTTTGAGATTTCGTGGGGAGGGATCCGAACGCAAGTATTTTTTTAAGGAAAAGTTGTTATTCTTACTGATTGAAATTGCTGGGGAAAGGAGGGAGAATAGGAACGGGCTTGCCGATGAGCGGTCTGCGTCCCCTGTGCCTCTCCTGCTGACTGACTGGATAGGTGTCTCCTCGGTGGCGACAGCTCTTCAGAATGTGGCAGCAGATCAGCAGGAGGACAAGCACGACGAGGACGAGGAGCAGCCAAATCCACCATGTCACGCGGAACACTGCAAAGAATCAATTATTTCGGATTTTTTAACGTTATTCTCTCAATATTCTGAATTTCACACATTCATGATCGCGAAATTCTTTGCATTTCACCGAACTTTTTATTGGATGTGAAAAGACTAATAAGCTGATGTTAAGTGAAGAAAACAAATCAGAATTCCTTGTTTACCCTCTAGTAGAGAAACTCAACCCACCTTTCCTGACGAGCGTCATCTTGGCTGTGGAATTGCCGTATCTGTTCCAACCAGTGCACTGGTACTCGCCAAAGGCATCAGAAGTCATGCCTGAAATAAAGTGATTTCTTGGATGATAAATTGAGAAATTTGAATAGAAAGTGGAAGGAAAAGCTATTGTAGCAAGGAAATGGAGGAATTTTTCTTTCACTCACTCATTCAACTAATTCACGAAATTAACGGATGGACAGAAGTTCTGAAATTAGTGGAACGGAATGATCGAAGTTTTCGTTAAAATAGTGCTAATTTTTAGTCCTCTCCCGTTTTTTTCTTTCTTTTAAGAATTCTTTTGTTCTTTGTCCTTCTGCAGTAATTCGCAAAGTCTTACTATGAATAATGAGCTTGACGATTCCAGTGTGATTGTCGTGTCGAATGGAGTAATTGACGCGGGGCAACAGGGTGGAATTCCAGGTCACATTTGCAGGAGGAATGGCGAAGAACTTGCAGCTCAGTTCGACCGACGCGGACTCAGAAGCGTCCACTTCGTCTTCCCAATCAACAATTTCAGGAGCAAAAGCTAAAAAATCAACATTCGAGAGGAAGTGATGAAATCAGTTGATCGTTTACATTCTTGCTTCTAACTAACAATTTTTCTACAGATTTCAACTTCGGCTGCATAATTTTCCTTCTCCCAAAATTGCAATCATTTCTTCCAAACGCTATTATTGTTTTTTTTTCTTCTGAACTTTCGGGAGGAATCAGTACGCTTCATTCTTTAGGAGGAAAGATTGCACAGCCCTCAATTTGCAAGTTTTAAATAAATTCGTTTCATGCCGTATTCGAAAGAATTATCATGGAGAAATCTTACTGTGGAAATTAAGGTAGAAGTTACTCCAGATCTTCCCATAAGTGTTGGCTGCCTCGCACTGATAGACTGCATTGTCCCCAGTTCCGTTGCTGCCTCTGCTCGCATTGTGGATCGACAGCAAATTGGAGAAGATCGAGTGTCTGTTGCTGTGCAATGGAAGAGCTGAAATTTTTAAAAATCTGAATTGGAAAAATGATCCCCAAAATTCCAGTGAGTTTACAAGAAATTCTAAAGAAAAAGTTAAAAGAGAACTTGTCCAACTTACGGATTCCATTTTTGTAGAAAGTGAAAACGGGAGTGGGGACACCGTCAGCAGAGCAGTTGAATTCAATCGTGTCTCCCTCAGTGACATTCCTGTTCTGTGGAGGAGCAATGGTCCAAAACGGGGCTCCTCAAACGAGTTTTTTATGGAGATAATTTATTTATATAAATGGTGAATATGCGCCTATCCTATCTGTAATCAGAAAAAAGGCTTATAATGAGAAATTCATCTTTTGTTGAAATAAGACAAGTCACAATGTTTCGATGATACCTTCAACTTGAACAGTGAAATACACTTTGCTGATGTCTGGAATCTCGCAGCTGTAAGAACCTTCCTTTTCCTGAGTCACGCTGAACACCTGAAATTTAAGTTTTCAATGAAGAAAAAAACGATCTCTTCATCATGAACCTCATATTTCAAAGCTTAAAAGCGAAACAAATCGAAGCTTTTTATTACATACATTTTTGCATTTTTGAATCTTCAAATTAAAAAACAGCTTACCAAAGTCCTGCCATAGTTGTCGAATTTGTATTCGGCATTTTTGTCGGTAATCATCTGGTCTTTGAAGTACCAGATCGGCTTCGGAACAGGGCTGCAAATGCAAAATTTAATTTTTTTTACTTTCCTTCATAAGCTTTACAGCTAGTAATTTCAACAAAGCAAAGAGACGAAAAACTGCTGAAAACTACAACATTAACATTCCCCGTTTGAATTTGAATCTAATAGCTTTCACATTTTCAAAACTCACAATCCCGAGTAGAAGCAGTGGATTCTGTGAGTTCTGCCGAGCAAGGCGATGCTCGCAGACTGCCCGGTGTACATCTCCTTGGGGATGATGTTTCGTGCTTCTGCCACTGAAATACAAAATTTAGCCTATTTCCATTATCATTCATTCTTCTGAAAATAATCGATCGTCTTGCTACTTCATGAAATCTTCGATTTGATATAAGGTATTTCATTTACAAAAGGGACAGTACTGAAGGAAAGTTGGAAAAACCCGAATCGAAAAGCATTTTTTTCTGATTTTTGATTACAAACTGTTCCAGAAAAATATTCTCACATGTTCTCCTCTCGTTCTCGTTGACTATGAGTTTGAATTTGTTGCCGAATTTGTAGTCCCTGAGTGCCTCGTTCTCAGCCACGCAGGTGTAGGACGTGTCATTCTTCGCGTCCAACAGATTCACGTAGTGGAAGAACAAGGAACCCTGAAGATATTCTTGAAATTCATTAACAACGAGATGTTGACTTACAGCATCGTCCTGAGACAGATGCATGCCAGAGAGAGGGTTGAAAGCGCCCTGCTGATTGCCCATCAGAATCCAGAACACTCTGAAAAGTGCAAGAAATTCAATGAAAACTTGATCTTTTAGTTTCAACAAGTACTTGAGCTGCACTGATCTTTCGACAAAAATAGTCGATGACAAGACATCGGTTCATACTGATCTTTAATTTTAGTACTGTCAACAAAATAGTGAGTGTTGGATGATTCCTAACACAAGTAACTAGATTTTTAACAACACTCCAGAGAAAATTTCGTTTTTTCTGCCAATTTAGTCACTAGTGTTACAAATCGCTCCACACCTAAAATTATCGCCGTTTTGACTTACTTAGCCTTGGGGCTGCTGTTAGGAGGATTGCAGTGCATCTGGAAGCTGTCTCCCAACTCGACTTGGTAAATTTTTGGCTCTGCATTTGCGAAGTGATGGACCCCTGCAAATCAAATTAATTCATTCGCAAGTTGGCTACATTGAAATCTCATTTTGATTTCCGCCATTTCATTTCCCAATTAATTGCCACTCGACTCGATTTGTCACAAACCGGCTGACAAAATGATCAAACACATTCGATCGCTGCAGGTTAGCAGAGCTTTGAAAATTCTGTGATGTTCGCAAAATCGCAAGGTTTAGTAAGTGAAAACTTCTCTTCTTACTGTTCTTATGAAACGAATGCAAAGAATGGGAGCGTTGCCCGTCCAATAAATAGATCATTCTTAAACCTCGCAGAACTATCGAGATCACGATAAACAAACTTTCACTAAATTCTTGGATATTACCGTAAAAGAGAATACTGTTTCAAGATTACTAGACGATAAGAAATGTGTGGAATCGATCTCTATCGAAATGAATGAGCATTTTCTAGATCCACGAGCAACTTTTCATCGGAATAATGATCATCCTCGGATTATTTTTCTTCGTGGTCGGGATCATGTTCATTCATATCTCCGAGAATGGACCCGAATTGCTCCTCAACAAAAGAGTTGCCGATTATTTAGGTTTGTCATTCCCTGCACAAAATCATCAAAGATGGGTTTTAGGCATAGAATTTGGAAAGTGAGTAACGATTTTCTTCTATTTTTCACAAATGTCGAAAGATTTGTAGCAATAAGTGAAAAATAGATGAATAGTTAGGGACCGCAAACTCCGCCTCTTTGCATTTTTCGCTTTTGCTCAAAAAGTGGTCATTGAAAGCGCTAAAATAGGAAACAAGTCCTCTTCAGAATTGGTGTTCACGAAAGATCGCTATCAGGAACCGATGAACCCCCCCACAGAAATGGTTGTCCACTAGAAAATCTTATCAGGAAATGCGTGTTCGCGGGATTTTTATACCACCAAATCGTCGTGGTCATTCTCCTGGTCGATTTTGGTGGCATCTTTCGATCAAAAATTATTTTTATTTTATTTTTCTCTTCATGGATGTTTTAGTTGCATCGTATTTGATTACTTAGAGTTGAAAATTAAAAAAAAAAGATAAACTATGCAAAACCATTTGCGGTCCCTATGAATGTGTGTGTGTGTGTGTGTGCAATCAGCCTACTCGTGCAACTTTCCATTGTAAATTTACCGATACCCAGGTTTTATGATCAATTTCGTGCGTTTTCTCCTTCACAAAATAATAATGGAAAATGTTCAGCGAAATCGTCGAATGAAGGCGACGAGAGTCAGGAAGAAAGGTCGTGTTCGAATTCGAGGACAAATCTGGTGGATCATCAGCACACAGAATGAACTGTTGATCCTTTTTGTAGGTTTTTTCGACAAGCAGAAAATTAACTTCATCAATTTCAGATCGTGAAAAATGTCTCAATCGATCGTGGAAATTCGTTAATTGCCCTTCGAAACTTCAGTTCAACAAAATACATACACTTTTTTAATTAATAAATTTAATTGGCTTGGGAATGTTGGGGTTTTTTTTTAAACTACGATAAACATTGAATGCATCCTGTTTTTCTACATGAAAAAATTACCATGAGATGTGAAATGGGGCATGTGATGACAGAACACATAAACTTATCTCCCTTTCACATATCAGAATGTTTTCCAAGATCTCCTTGTAAAATTTCGACAAACAAACTCACAAGCCTCTAGCAGAACAGCGGGTTTGTCGACAGCAGTTCCATTGTCGTTCGTGGCGAAGCACTCGTACCTCCCCGCATCGCCATTCGCCATCCAGTTGAACTTCAGTGTGCCTGCAAATTGTTCATTTTTTCTTCAACTGGATGAGAAACCTCTCAAAATTTAGATCTTGTACACTTTTGATCGAAAAACAAAAGAAACTCATTTTCAATTATTATGCATAGTAGAAAAATGAAGCTGAAACTTTCAAGTGAAAATAAATGGAGGCAAGATCAGTGCTCGTATTCATAAACGCACTGGGAGGTGTTCGGAAGTCTCAATGCGTTTATGAACACGGGCACAAATTTTATATGAATCTACACAATCGATTGAAAAGTTTCAGTTCTTCGTCAACTCATGTTTATTTTACACTAACCTTCATCATCCAGCTGCGTGATTCTATCGTTAGGGATGGCTGCAGGATCAAAAGGGTCTCCATCCTTCTTCCACGCGTAGCTATAATTCGACCAATTTTATCATTTCAATGGCCTTTCTCACCTCAGTCTGGGAAATCCTCCAGCTCTGCATCGAATGGTCGTCTCGTTGCCTTCCACCTGGCTGTCTGCACCGCCGTATTCCACCTGAAACCGATCATTCTCGGGTGTTTTCTTAAATTTCTTGCCTTGAAGTAGATGATGGAGGGATTCTCCTCGTGAATGAAGTAGGGCGGCGTGCCGATTTCGTCCCAGTCAACTTCGGCTGAAAGCAAGCTATTTTATGGGAAAACTTATTGTGAATGTTTGGTATATCATTTGAAACTTGTATGTTAAATTTTTCAGAGCCTTATCCTTAGAGGAGTCTAGCTTAATTTGGTCCTTTTCCAAAAAAACGCTTCGAATCAAATAATCTTGGATCGCCTCTAGCATAATCAGTCACTTACACTTCTCTTTGCGACTAATTTTATGGCTAGGGTTCCCAAGTTCCGCCCCTTTGCACGAGTGCGTTGTTTGTGATAGAAGCGTGGTAGATTGGAACAGAAAATTTGAGACCATACAGAGGTGGACACGAATTTGCCCTATCTGTCTATATTCTCGGGTTTTCGAGAAAAAAAATGCTGTTCTCAACTGATTTTGATTATTTTTTGGTAAAGCGAAATGATGTGTGCATTAGGTGAGCTAGAAAATTAGGTTATTTCCTCTTGATAGGCCGTAAGCATGACTGGACCGGAATTACGATCGTAAGTTTTTCTCACTTTGATTTCCAAACACTAGTACAATTTCGCGATGAATCAGCGTTTCCTCGAGTTTTGCTAGCTCAAAACACGTGAGAACATCATAGAGCCGCGAAGCAAAATATCCCGACAGTTTCAAAACATTGCAGCGGGCAGGAATGTGAATTTCTCTTGCCAACTGTGTAAAGATTTGCAGCAGGGGAACCGAAAGTTGACTTGAATACAAGTTGGAAAAGTTCAGAAAAATTAGAACTTTCTCCAGGGAATTCAATTTTTAGGCCAATTTTTATTAGTCTTACTTGGCAGAGCGAGATACAACTGCGGATGCAGCACAGCGACCAGCAGCAGGATCAGCGCCTTTTTCACTTCCATTTGCACCCGATCTGAACAGTAAAATTAGAAAATCAACAAAAAAAATCCCGAAAGTAAAAAAATCGAACAAAAATCGATAAAAATCGAAAATTCAAAAGTTACTGCATTATGCGGCTAGCATACTTTCGATAGGGGAAATTCGCGAAATCGCGTTGAAAACGCACGCAGCGAGAGAGTTCAGAGAAAAATGAATCATTGCGAATAGTTAGTGATGAGGCAGCTTTCTGAACTCTTTTGCTCCTAAAATCGAACGAGCGAAAACCCCGCCCACTATCGATGCGAAGCGAGAGCGTGTTTAGCGCAAGAAAGATTTTTTACCCTTCTGCACTTGGTACTGTATTTTTAGACACCAGTCGCAATTGCAGTGATTGCCACCCAGTTTAGGGATTTATGGCAAGCACGTTAGCTTGGGCCCTTTGGTCTCGAATTGTGGGTGTTAGTTGGGATTGAATTCAGGATGCAGAGATTTGGATTTTTCACACATGTAAAAATCCGGGTATAAATCACCCGCCGTCACCATGGGTACTCACATAGACGGAAGGGGTGCAGATAATCAATATCAATATTGATTACATATTACTAGACTTTACTCACAAGGGCTCATATAAAGACAGCAAACCAAAACTACTTCTTATCAATATCACCCCCTTTATATCTACCTAGGGAGAGAGTAAGTGCCTACAGGCTGTTTACTAGAAATGGGTCCTACAGATTATTGAACAAATTGGTATTCGAAAATACCGAAAGGAAGATAAAAGAACCGAACCTCTCTTCCTGCCGATCTCTGACTTTTATAAGATTTGGTGAAAGAGAGAGAGAGAGAGAGAAGAGAGGCAGAAACCGACAGGAGGTCAAATGCGCCAGATCATTGCTGGCAAAATTTGAAAAAATAAATGAGCCTAATATCAAAAATAATACTTTTAGAAAACGCTGTTTCGCACACATATTTCAGTGGTTGCCATCCAGCTTAGGAGTTAGTTGAACAAATCTATTTTTGAAAGAAAAAATTCGGCTATTTTTCAAATTTGTTTGAATATGAATTCTGCACAGAAATGATTGGAAATTTTCGCTCACTGCAGATCGATAATTCAAGAGGAATAGACAAAAACATCATTTAGAAAATTTACCCTTCTTTGAACAGATTCTCTTAACTTTTGATAGTTTATTTTTCTTTCAATTTTCTTCATCGCTCTCTATTTTGCTACAGACCCGTTACGTTCTTTAGTTTTTTTTTCTCCTGCTAGTGAACGTATTTTCTGCCCATCGCTAGATCAATTTTTGAGTCGTGTTTTCATTACTTTCGCCTTGAAATTTCGCTGGTTTCTTTCGTTTTTGTGTGTCGATGCAGCCTCATTTTGTTTCAGAAATTTATTTCTGATTATTGCCGGGGCTGTGAGAGGGCATCAGAATTTGAATGAGAGAAGGAGCGGGCACGCCAATGTGTCGATGGTTCAATGGATTAGAGGAGCGTGGTGGATGAATGTGTGTGTGAGACAGAAATGGCGGATGGACGAATGCGCAGAATGAAGGGGTGCAAGGGTGCAGGGTGAAAGTGCTCAGCTCTGTGCACGCAGGTTCTGCGATGGACGGTAGATTGCGAACGTGCACACCATATCCTCTGTCACGGACATCGTCGCCGCGCTGGAACGGAATTGCATTATTATTATTATGCGATTCAACAAATCTTCGTTTCTTTTTTTCAACCTGTATTTTTTTAGGAATTTCGCAATGTTTTCTCTCCTTTCCCTATTTATAGCCATAAGATTTTCCATTTTTGCAAACTTCTTTCTGCATTATTACCTGTTGTCGAACTGGCCACAGTAATGGGGAGCTAAAATGCGAAGTTTGAGGTGATTTATAACAAAATTTAGAGGGAAACCCCTTAAATTTTGTTACAAACCGCCTCTTACCCGAAAATATGGTGACCAGCTTTTTGTTGGCGAAGAACTCGTAGCCGTCTTGCACCACCTGAATCAGGATTTATTCATCCAACTTTTTTCATTGCACTGCAAGATCGGTAAAAAGGCCGAACTGAACTGCAATGCCAACATTCATAGTCACCTGATGAGCCCTCGCGATCAAGTCGATGTCCAACTTGGCGCACATGTCTATCACACAGTCCTGTCCGAAGATGTACGAAACGCCTCGGGTGTTTGCCTGCCACCCCTGAATATTCAGTTTCGCTTCAACTTCATTACTATATCGTCTAAAATTGATTGGAATGATTGATTTTCAATAAGACTCTCTACTTTCAATTCTAGTGTTTCAAAAACTTGAAACTTCATTTCCAAAACTCTATCTTTTTGTTGACTTTCCTCACCTTGACCCACATGTCTGGATCGGACCTGAAAACCCAAATAAATAAATTTTTTGAGGCTGTCTTCTATCGGTCTTTGGTGATATTCACCCCACTCATACCCACATTCATTTGTTTTCTATGTTGTTTCTGTGCGCATTATGAACATCGTGCATAAACTGGGTGTAGAGTGTGTTTGTGAAGATTATAGGTGGCCTTCTTTCATTAACTAACCACAGAAGATCGATGCCGATGGATGGATTGGGCGGGTCCTGAGGACGGTGCAGTTGGCGGAGCTGATCGATATTCTGGATTTGCGGACTGATTCCACCGTGCATGCACAGAATCCGTCCTCCAATTAGACCGACGAGCGGCATCCAGTTGAATGCATCCTGAATATGCCAGGATAAGTTGATCTTCACATCGATTTTTCGGCTTTTAGGAATCAAAAAAACTCGTATTCATTATTCTATTATTTTTCATGCTTCATTTCGCACTTTACGAACTTTCCGAATGATCAGAAAGTCAATTCTTACCTGAAAGACCTGCCAGAGTCTCATAGATTTGTAGCGACGGTTGCATTCCTCATAGAAACCGTACACTCTGTTGATGGCTGGACACTCATGGTTACCTCGGAGCATGATCTGAAAATAAAATTGCCTTGAAGAGTCCCCTTTTGTTGGAAATCTAATTATTTAGAATGATTGGACAGTTTTTCTTCGTGCACAAAAGTGTCCGGACTTGCCAATTCTCGTTTTTATGTAATGACTCACGAAGTTGAGCGGGTACTTGACTTTGAAGCAGAACATCAAGCAAATGGTCTCGAGGTTCTGTCTGCCGCGGTCTATGTAGTCGCCCAGGAAGAGGTAGTTCGACGCAGGTGGCAGTTCATTTTTGTCGAAGATGCGCATCAGATCAGAGTACTGAAGAGAAGGATTTCATCACTTTATTTTTTATTCTCGGTATCCACGCACGATCGAATGCCCACTTTGGGCGTTCACAATCATCTGTGTGCGCTCTTATGCCCGTATCCATTAAAAACTCGAATACTCCCAGTCATCTACTGGTCGATTTTATCGTCCGCAAAAGGCAATTGAGAGGTTCTCAGTGCATTTATAGATACGAGTACTGATCTTCAAACAGTCGATCTTCGAAAAACTTGACCCGTAAATCTACCTGCAGTAGAAAGCATTGGGTCATATCGAGAGAAAGAGAAAAAGCGCATTTTTCCTTCCTCTCGAAGAAAAAAGTGCACTATTTTTTTCTGCGGATCGAGTTTTCCTAAGTTTGCAGACAATTCGAATCTTCATGGATCGATTTGTTCATTCCTGACCTGACCATGGATGTCTCCACACACCACCACAGGCGGTTCGACTTCGATCAGGGACGGTTGCGCCTGGAAGACAGCCCCCGCCGCACTGCACAGCTTCGTGATCTCGTCTTCAGAAACCTGCAAGGAAGATGAATTATTTATTTTAATAACACCCTTTATGCATTTTTAAAATAAATTTACGAACAGAATTTCGTCACAGGTACAGAAGTGCGTAACAAGAAGCGAAATTCCTTCTTTTCCTGATGCACACATCTGCACAAGCACCAGGAAGGATTTGTGCACGTCGATTTCATCACGACGCCTCTCTTACTTGATGCGTGAATCTTCCGCCAGGACATCCGACAGCCAGAAGTCGATCGATGAACGTGTCGAAGCTCTCCGTTGGCACCGCCATCTTGCAGCTCGCTTGCGAACCAGAATTTGTAGGTGAAGAGGCCGAGTGTCGTTTTCTGCTAAATTCGGAAAATCGTTTTCATCGTTAGTGATTGAAAGTTTTCTAAGTGTTTGAGCAGAATTTCGGCAAGTTTTCACAAGTGCTGAATTTTTCTTCTTCTGGCTTCTCGGAGCTTACTGAAGTGCGACCGTTCGGCTGAATTCCCGCTTCAATAATGCCTCTTCCTTTGACTCGACAATAATAATCGTCTCCCATTCATGCAATGCTTTTATTCAAATTTGGTATCTTTGATTAGTCTTGTAATTTTCATCGCTTTTTCTTCGTGCCTCGCATGCGATTATGAAATATACTAGAAATCTACCGATTTATCTATCAAGAAGATAAACAATTTATGATGAGCTCATGAAACCTATACCACCTGAAAGACCTCGTCGTCCAGATTCGGAATCTGCTTAGATTTTTGAAAACGGTCCATTCCACGCAAAGTTATGGACATTTGCCGCAATCTGCATTTGTCTCGTTTGCTAACAAATCCGCCGTTGGGTGTGGTTCTCTTTCCCGCTTGCAAAAGACAGGGAATGAGTGCCTTTTTATTTTTTGACGATTTATAAATGCTTTCAAAGGTTTTTCTTACTTTCCTGATTTGGATAAGGAACCTATGGATGAAAATGATAATGTATGACAGTTGGATTAGCAATGGAGCGCGTTTGCAGGCCTCAGCACTAACTAATAAAAAGACTAGCTACTTCTGTCGGCTGTCTTTTATACATGATGAACAAATATGCATGTATCAGGTAAAATATCCAATCAAGTGATTTGTGGTGGTTACATATATCTGCAACGATCATAAAATAATCTTCTTATTATGTATTCGACAGTGATATTCTGCTGAATTCATCCAAAATTGGTGTTATAAACATTTAAAAAGTATATTCTGTGCTAAACCAAGTATCGAAAAAAAACTGAAATTTCAATAACTCGGTTACTATCAGACTGTATCATCAATGCGAATGAATGTTATGAACAATCTTCTATCTTCCAAATAACTCATTTTGAAATTCAACAAGCTTTCAGCAGCAATAGAAACGATATAACGTTAGTAATCATGGAAAATGCTTAAGTGATACGAAATATCATTTGCGTCGTTTATAACCGATAAGTAAATACACAGATAGTTTATTTCAGCATGCATCTTTCAGTTTTAGGAATCGATTTTTAGTCTGATAAAAATTGCGAGGCATCAATTTAGTAGTTTCATTCTCCTTTCTTCGATGATCAATTTCAAACTCATTAATTCCAGACTTTCTCATTCAATCAATACTCTTCTATACTATTTCCATTTTGAAATAATACTATGGTGATTGTTTAGGTCTCTTAACAAAGACTGAGCAAAGATGTTAGCCAAATTACCAGTCGAAATTATATTATTGATCTGTCAATATCCTGAGTCCAAAGATCTGGGACAATTGGCCTGGACTAACAAGCGGATGATGCAAATAATCAAGAAACATCTGCCGATAGCACTCGAGAGGAAAACTTTATTCTATCGTAGGAAAAATTCTTTTGTATTCTCGAAAGCTAACTTTAGTATTTAGTGTCTTATAAAAACGAAAA
>LIAE01010752.1:233-10544 GCA_002287525.1 Diploscapter pachys
GTTACCCCATTTTTGGTCTTTTTCAACAAGTGATTATGACCAATTACGATGATGGTATAATGAAACCACTTGCTGAAATTTATAGAAATGGACTCGAATATTACTTTCCAGTCAATTTCGAGTCGCTTGATATCCATTTTTATGGCATACCATTCGAGGATCATATGGGTTATATATCATGGACCCATATGATAACATGATAAAGTGATAGCACGGTACTCTAGGAAGCAAAAATGAAGTATTGCCCTTCAACTGCTATATTCCGAAAAGATTTTTCGAATTCATTTAATGTTCGAAAAGTTATGGTTTTTTGAATCTTTTTGTCATTTTCGTGGGTCTAACTCATTCAAACCTCCATACCATGCATACCATAATAGGTAATCATAAGGTGTCTTTACAAAAGTTGCTTAGTTTGATGAGCTCTATCAATTGGTATACATATTGTGGGGTCTAATCCTCAAAATTGAAATTTCGATTTTTGGGTCGCCAACTTTGGTGCGATAGTGAAGTGAGTGTGATCATACCTAACCTATTGATTTTATGACTGATATTAGTGTAATTTTACCTGGAGAATGCTAATATGAAATAAAATTTTGTCGGCAAATAACAAATTGTCGAGTTATGGTCGATTTTGTGCAAAATATGCATGTTTTTGAAACTGCTATTTTTGCTACTTTTGACCCTGGGATCTCCTCCAGCCCCAAACACGTGGTTGGTTCCCTTAAACCAATATATTTTTAGAAAGTACATTCCATGGCCATATTTATCCTTTTTAAATTTTTCGAAAATCTTTTATAGCAAAAAAGTTTTATTTGTACCCCCTGAGGGGTGCCAAATCGTGAAAATGCTCAACTTTGACCCCCACCTAGCTCCGCCCACTTTTGGGGGCGGGACCTAATCTCTCCATTTTTGTGATCAGGGTCCATGGATGTATCCACCATATAAGTTTGGTTCGGATCCGGGATACTTTTGTCATTGTCCGGACCCCCCTTGACAGTTGTTCCGTTTATTCATGGAATGTCTCTTAAAACTAAATTTTACCATTGTCCCATTTAGCGCATTCAAAGCTGCGGCCGCCTCATGGTCTTTTTCGAACAGAATTACTCCGGCAGGTGGTTTATCACCTTTTCCAGTTTGAAGCTGAGAAAATTCAATGTTTCCAATGGGTGAGAAATCTTACCCTCGCTCCTTTTACGGCGCCGAACCTGGAAAACATCTGGTGAAGTGACATGTCGGTGACGGAATCTGGCAGATAGGTGATGAAGAGCTTGTTCTGAAGCAATTTGTAGAAAAGTTCAGATAATTCAGCTTACCTTCAACGTCTGACCTCCCTGTTTCTGCTTTCCTTTCTGGTTTCCACCTGGATTGTTGTGCTGGCGATTCTGATTTCCTTTTCCAGAGTATCCTTGCTGATTCTGCCGAAAGTGATTATTTGCAGAAAATATCACTTTGACCTACTGGATTTGGGGAATAAGGAGGTGGCGCTGCCTGCATCATAGGATTCATCTGAGCGAACTGCATCGGCTGCATCATCGTTGGATTGGCTGCCGACATTAGGTAGCTGGGAGGTTGAGCCACAGCTTGAGGCATTTGGGTTACTGGGACGTAAACCACTTGGCCGCCTTGCTGCTGAACTGGTGCCATTGCTACCATCTGAGTCTGAGGTGGCTGAGCCTGAAGATTACGCATAATTATTGGATCATACATTGTGCACTGACTGTAAACAATGGCTGAGGAACTGGTTGTTGATTTTGATTACCTTGATTCTGTTGCTTGGGGCTGAAGGTGCTCATTTTACGACGATTATGAACGAATGTCTTACTTCTTCTGACCCTTCTGTTGTTGCTGTTGGTTCGGTTGGTTTGCAGGCTTACTTTGTTGTCCTTTCTGATTCTGATTCTGATTCTTGTTACCCTGCTGCTGCTGCTGCTGCTGTATTGGTGGCTTCTGTGCTGCGGCAGGAGGAGGCCGAGCTCCTGAATGACGTTTCATAATTCTTCATGAATCAGATCTTTTACCTGCATTTGGCTTTGCCTGAGGTGGTTTCTGCTGATTTTGTTGAGGCTGTGCTGGTTTCTTCGTCATATACGCCAGTTGTAGCTGGCTAGTCTTGTACTGCAGCATAATTTTGAGAACTTTCAAAAACTTATGAACGTCATCAGCTTACCCATGCTCCATGCATTTCTTTCAATACCAATTCGCTGAATTCCGGCTTCTTGAAATGAAGTTGGGCTTCACATTTGTCTGATTTCACCTGAAAAATGAACATTTTATGTTTCATGATTGAAATGTCCTTACTGTAATCTGATGGATGCCAGGAAATCTGGCTTCAGGAAAGATGTGTTTCACTTCTTCTTCCTTAATACCACTGGGCAATCCTCTGACGACTAGAATGAGACGGTTGATCTAAGATGTTTAGGTTGTAAAGTGAAAGTACTTCCTTTCTTACTTGGTCATCCTGTTGGCTGGAGGATATCTGTTGATTCTTTTGTTCTTCAGCTTGAAGTCGATTTTTCAGTTCTAGATTTTCCAGGTGAAGCTTCGCTAATTGTTCAATAGCAACTAAAATTCTTTCATCTAGAAAATAACTTTATCACTAATTTTTTCGACTCTACTAAATATTGAAGCTTGATGATTTTTCTTTAAAATATGCGAGAGAAAATCAATATGGAGTTTTTCGTACCTTGTGTTAGTTTTGCATCCATGAACGAATTCTTTTTCTTGCAGCAAGGGCAATCGGTCTGATCTTGATTGCTAAATATGAAAAAATCGATATTCAGATTATGGAAAAGGGCCTGTTATGAATAGATATTATCAGGTCACAGTAAAGAAGAATCAGGTTTGAATCGCTATGACCAGGTGATAAGAAATGTTCCTCTGGATTATTTGCACATGAAAAGGCTGTTTGATAAAATTATGAATTCAGCATTTATTGATTTTTTTTTCTCATTAAAAATGATGATTCACTCATTATTATCTATTAAAATACTCTAGAATTGAATTGATAAAAGCAGTATGATGAGCCGATACTGATTATTGGTTTGACAAAAAATTTCTATGAAGGGTTGTAAAATAAGTAATAATTCGATGAGCCTAAAGATTAAATCCGAGAAAAGGCAATTCGAAAATGATATTCCAACATTCTAAGGTTAAGATAAGGTTAGATAAATAATTTCGCTCTTCACATTTTCCATACTATTTTTTAATAGAATGTTGATATGTTGGAATATCCTCCCCGAATTGCCTGTAAAAGTGAACAGAATGCCTGAAAGAACGCGCTTGAATGAGCTCGCGCTCTCCTTTCCGTCCGTTTTTTGTCGAACCGATAAAGCAAGGGCCCTTGGTTCAGCTCCTCGTGATATTAGGAAAAAGAAATCGATGGGCCTTATTTACTCACAAAATAAGGGCTCGTTCACATTTCTTTTTCTATCACTGACGTAAGCAAAACTTCAAATATTTTCTTTATCTATTGAATTCTGATAAATTTTGAAAAGAAACATGATTACATCATACTCTGCACACAAGATTGGCAAATCGTAAAGCCACAGGTATTGCAACATTTCGGTGTTCGAATTGTGTCTAAATTTGAATACGCAATGGCAAATAGAAATACATTTTCGATAAACTTACTGAATGAGTTACAGCATTTGGGGCATTTCGAAGATTCGTTACCCATTTCTATCTAAATTGAAACAAACTCAGTCAATAAAGTACAATGGCGTAATCTAGTACAAATGAAACATAAAATAATCGCCATAACGGGAGGTTATATGGGCTCATTTCGCGAAAAGAAATCTACTCTTTAGTAATCCCCATGAGTGTGTTTGTCTGTGTCTCCAACTCTGTTGCTTGAAATGGAATGAATAAAAATGGCTGAATGTGGTATGGTTGGATGCGCAATTTTCCCGCGGTGTGCAGCGCATAGATTTCGTTTGGGTTTGATCAGATAATTGGACAATGATCCTTATCAGAAGTGACTTCTCCTTTAGTGAGTCAATTTTCATTCATTTTTATGGATGAAAAGGAACTTGAAATTTTCTTCAAAATTTTTGAAGGATTTTAGAAAATGGGATAATTGAATGATGACAAAGAAATATTTTAAATGATTGATTGAATTTTTTAATAGGATAGTTTTAGTTTTATGGCTTGATGGATTTTCAGGAGGGAAGAGCTATGAAATTTTAAATTCGAAAGTTTCAAATTATAAAAAATAAAATAGGAAATGAGAATTTTATTGAAATTGAGATTTCACGAAAATAACTTCTATTCACATTAATCTGCGTGAAGCATGACATTTTTGAAGATATAACAAAGTTTGTCTTTCTAGCACAGCGTTTATTTTTTGCCTTATCGTGAATGTTCAGCCTCGCGAACAAAATGAATCATTGAAAGCGTGAAGTTTTCATCAAACATCTTCAAAGTAGAAGGCAAATTTTGTAGATGACAACGCTTTATTTAGTATGCAATAATCTATAAGTATTAGCACAATAAGTGAAGAATATACACATTTAGCGCGATTTAATAGGCAATTTCTTGTGAATAATACCTGTAAATTGTTCTTGCTTCAGTCGAATGTAAGGTTTCAAAAATGATATTTTTTTCAAAACATGCATAAAATATATGGAAACTTCGGAATGTCATTTTCCTATAATTATACTCATAAGATAAATATTGCAATACACTTTAACAAATCTAGCCTAAAACGACTACTCCAAAATATTGAAATTGTGGAAACTCAAATGCAATACACAAGAAGGGTGCTTCTAGCTATAAGATATTACAGATGTAAAATGTCAAAGTTTTCTTTTCAAATAAATCGTTTTGAACGTGACAATCATTGAATCGTCGTCCACTGAACAACGTCGGTCTTTCGAGTCATCTTCGATCTTGATATCGGATGTTTGTCCATGCATGTTCGTTAATTCGGATGTCTTCTTTTGCATATTGAAACTTTTCCAACTTTCAGGCGGAATGTCTGTCAGAATCTGCTCTACGGGAGTCGTCAAAGACAGGTAAAATTGGTAGTCCTTCATCTTCTTCTGCTTTTGCATATAACAAGTCTGGAATTTAAAATATCCTAAAAATTGACAAGAAAATCTTTCCATGAAGAATTACGAATCTGAAGAAATTACAATGATTTAAAATATTACCCTGATAAACACATGTAGTGCCATATAACATCGATAGCGTCACGAGAGCACACCAATTTTAGACATTTGGAGTGAGCGATTAGATTTTCAGGTAAAGTACATTCTGCTCGGAGCGATAACTTTTTCTCCCCGGAGTATTTCTTTGTGTCGTCTAATTTAATGGATCCTTTGTCGTTCTAACTGCATGATGATGCCAAAAATCAAGAGGATGAAAATCATATATCTCCTTTGGTTTGAATTGTATAGGCCGAATTCCTGAATCAGATCTTTTCTCAATGAAAATGGGAAATCGGCCCCCTAAAGAATGAACTCTTCTGTATTGTGAGGGTATTCGTGGAATAGGATATTCGGTTTACTATCGATATATAGAAACCCCTTACAAATGAGGTAAATTCCTTTATTAACTAAAATATGCGCCTAATAAACTCTTTGTCTAATAGGGGATTTTTACAAAGCTAAAGCTCGTAGGGAACTGTTGAGATCATTTTGCACTGTGACGGACGACCTGACTGATTTGATGGCTAATTCACAACAGCTATCACTCAATCGGATGACGAATTGTTCGTTGAATTTGTTGACTAGATCCATTTCTTTATCACTGACAAATTTGGTCGACGATTCAGGCAAGAGACAGGCGATATCGTAAAGATCAATGAATTTCCCCATGTCGAAGAGGTATGAACGAACTGATCCCTGGCGTTTATCGTGAATTGCCTAGAATATTCAAACTTGGAACTTTTTTTTTTCACCTGGATCAAACTTTATCCTACCTTGAGAAAGATTTTCAGTCCATCCTTCGACATCTTGGGAAACTTGGCGTACAACGTATTGCATTTGAGTCGAGGTAGACTCACGTCTGTGATGCCGATTCCTTTCCTGAGTTGGAGATTCTGAGCAGTTTGGACTTTCGGGTGAGCACATAGCTCGTAGTAAGGAACGTCATGTTCCGAATCGAAAATTCCCAAAGTGTCAATACCTGCATAACTCGCTTCATATATGATAAGCATAACGCTCCAACCTTTCAAAAACAGCGGCGAGGAGAAGAATTTGTCGATATCCTTCGGGATTTCGGTCAGGTTGATCGATGGCTTGCATCTGACCATGTGATGGTTCTCGAATATGTCGCATAGCATATTCCACGTTTCATTTGTAATATTGGTCTAGAATAAAATTCGTCGTACACAAAGAATGTGATACTTTATGTCTGACAATAGAAATGCTGCTGACAACTCCATAATCCATGAACAAGTAGAAAAGCATCCGCTTCAGCCGCTGGATGGCTGCAGCTTTAGACCAAAATCCTTGCTCAATGCCGTCTAGGCCGAGTTCGTTATTGTTTGGAATATCTAAAGCTCTTTCGTGGAACAATTTTCCAATAAGGATTATTGTACACCTTCCAAATTGAGTCTGAAGAACTCCTCATCGGTTATCGGATGCCAAACGTTGTCCAGAACTTCTTGGTAATTCGATGTAAGCGAGTTGTGCCTGTTGCAACAGGTGGTGATGAACAGCATCTTCGGACGCCAAATATTTGGATCGTTTAGTTCGAGATGCCGGAGTTCGGCCACATGGGTAAAGTACTGGAAATCTTATTCTTAATTCAAGCATATCGTTTTATTCAGCAAAAAATGTAGTTTCTCACCAAATTACATGAAAAACGAATCCTTCTTTTTCAAATAACATATTTAGAAGCGATGTAAATAGCGTACCATTCCATGCGAACTATTGTTCCTGTACAGATTGTCGTAGAAATGTACGAATATCGACACTCGATTCTTCCCCGACAACCTCTTTCCCGACCGATTGTTCTTGTTTCCGATCACGGCGTTCAGCCGTCGATTGACTTTCGCAGTTTCCACCAGATCGGATATTGGCAAGTAGTAGAATATTGCCTCAAGTAGCTCTACCGGATATCCATTGAGCATTTCTTTGAATAGCTGAAGAAATTAGAGCATATGGTCACATTATTGATCGATGCTTAACTGAAGGATATGCATACCCGAGCTAGAATAAGAGCATTGGATTAGGGAGTATGAGGCAACAAGAATAACGATGCAAGCGAATAAACGCAGGACATGCAATAAAATAGATGTCGACAAAAGATAGAAATGAAAATATGGATCCAAAATTTTGCGTTTTTCGATGAAAGGAAAAAGAATATCTAGTGCGGGAATCTAAAACAAGGAAGTGAACTTTCACTGCTACTCAAGAAAATTTCATTCTCGCAAAATTAGTTCAACTTATGATTAATGACATCTAACCCATACGAAATACTAGATTCGGAATATTCTATAGGTGAAAAATTTACTAGTCATGGATACAAGTACTTCATCTACATACTTGATCTCATGCTATTCGCTACGTTCACTTATTTTATTATGCAGGTAGTCTTATTTGTTCAAGCTGAATGTTCGAATCGTAAGAACTATGAACAACTTTCTCTATACTATGAAAATTTGAAACGAAATAGTAACCTATCGACGAATGCGCCAGTTATTCAAAGCTTTATACCTACTACGAAAATGTTGAAACCTATTGGAGTAGACGAATATCCTGTTGATCTACCAGGTGATTCACGAGTATTTTGGCAACTATTATTTTGACGGAGTGATCCTTGGTAAAGGAATGAAGTGTTTTATTTCTTGAAAAAAGACTCTATTTGGCAAAAATTACTCGGTCAAATGTTAAAATTCATTCTGTCACTCTGTAAAATGGAAACCAACAGTACTTTTTACAAGTTTGTTATTATCTTCCAGACCTCGGACCTGATTATCTACCTCCATTTCAAAACTACGAGCAGATCTTAGCGGTATGATAAATAGAGAATGTTAAAAATAGCAAAAAAATGCAGGATTTTGGAAAGGGTACGAATCTCGGAATATGTCTAATTCCAAAGTGTATGTCGACGTTGATGATCGGAATCAACTGTTTCATCAAAAGGACGCACTTTTTCGGCCCTGAGTTTCTCAACATCAAAATTACGGATGGCTGGAAAAAGTCGGCGTAAGATTTATTATCTTAAGAAAAGATTGATAGGGTGGTAACATATGTTACACTTTGATAAGAGCTATGAAAACACGGGGATATCCGATAATTTTGCAGATTTTGTCTGGATGACACATTCTATCATTTATTTGACCGAAATGAAGATGCCATCGAGCAAGGCTTCAAAGGGAAGGATCTCTTTGTCATCATTCGAGATCCCTTGGATCGATTCATCAGCGCTTACATCAACAAGTGCATCAAGTATGCAATAATATTGTAATTCGAAAAAAGTAGCTATTTGTGAAAAGAAAAAAAGAGATAGGTAGAAATATTTTTGAAAAAAAAAGTATCTTTCAAACTATTCTTATTCGATGCTGATGGGGATGAATTATATTTTTCGATGAATGAATATTTGTTTTGCAGAATTTATTCTTTCAGAAACGACTATTATGATAAAATATCCTTGCCACTGTGCTACGACTGCAGTAAAAACATGAGCTGCGTTGTAGAAAATGCCTATAATAATTTCAAATTGTGGATCAATGATAGCAGCATCGTTCCTAGTTACACTGATACTCATTTTGCCCCATTGTCATGGTATGAAAGATTACAATGTTTTCATATATATTTATTTATTTATTTGAAATTTAGGTCTTGTAACTTCCGGAAGTATTTCAAAGATTATGTGCTAATAAAAACTGATCCATCACTCGAAGGCAAGAACAAACTGATGGATAAATTGGGGAATATATTCCGGGAGCATAATATTCCAAAGTGGAAATTTGACAGAATAAAAGATGAAACCTTAGGTAACTCAGCAAATTTTGAAATATCACCTTGAATAGTTTCAGAATCTAAGACAAATCACACAACATCTCACTTGGAGGAAAGACGAATCTACATCAGTGAAATGTACTCGAATCCCTTTATCATCGAAACTCTCAAGAAAATTTACTACTACGATTATCTGATCTTCGGTTTTGATAGATCCATTTTTGAGAGCAATCCATACAAACATTTTTCAAAATCCAATTCAACAAATGATGGGTCAGTTTTATCGAATTGATGAATTATTTTCTTATTTTTTAATTGTTGGCTTATCGCATAAGTTCTGGCCAAATTTGTGTGAAAACCCGCATCCTTTTTACCCTGTTTTGATAATCTTGAATGATTTTTTCTATCTTCGACTAGTTTGAGTGACCCTAACCGTGAGTTTGTAATTTTCCATGATACTCGACCGTGTTTTCTTGAACAGATTTTCCTGCATTTTTTTTCCATGTTTTGACTGCAGGCTTTTATCGTGTGATCGGGTTCTTTTCCCGCATTGCATTTTTACCTCTCTTCGGATCGGACATAGCACGGCTATTCGGTTATTGTTTGTCCTTTGATCGAATGAAGGAATAAAGATTTTGTAATTGGCCTACAACTGTATTGGACAGCAATAGTGTAAATCTACACTCAGGGAGGTCACTTACGGTCTTTCTTTCGTGCTCACATCAAATTTGTATTTCTCTAACATAGATTTATAAAACTAAATGTGGTTTTCTGTAATAGAGTCATCTTGTCTTGGGCTATCGTTTGGCATACTTTTCGATATCGTCACTTCATATATTACGGGTAAACAGCGATGCAGGATGGAAAAATGAACCCTTTAGAAAAAAATATTCGCAAAAATTCTTGTAATGAGGATTTTACGCAGGAAGGACTGGGCAATCTACTGATACAAAAGTTGTTCTGTTTCAGGCATTTTCAAATATTTCACATAAGGGCGAACCAAGAGATGTAAATCGAAATTTTCAACAAAAAAATCATCGAATCGGGTTAAATTTGATACCATTCAATAGCTCTGTTAATTTTATGGAACTTGTGAAGCGACTTTGTGAAACTTTTCACTAGAAATAAATTTATAATTGAGTTTTGATAGCTCCATACAAAAGTAATTATTTTCGATTGATGATCAAAGCTGTGCGTATGCAGTTGAAACAAAAATTTTCGATATTGCAAATTAATTGAGTAAATCTTTTAAACTATCCTAAATTTCATTAAAATACCATTAGTTGACTCAAAATGGAGCTCTTTAGGAATTTCGAAATATGCTCTTATTTAATGCATGTCGTTTAAAACAGAATCCATGTAACTCTCGAAACTGCCCGGACCAGAGATTTAAAATGCGTTT
>LIAE01010753.1:1276-113618 GCA_002287525.1 Diploscapter pachys
ATCGAACTGAACAATCTAATATACAATTTGGGATATTAAAATGACTTTTGAAATTTGACCCCCGGACCCGGTACCCGAACCTGGACGTGAAAACTCCGGGAAAAAGCTCCAAAATCGTATTCTCCAGCTCGAATATAGATAGAAAACACTCAAATAACCCTTCAAAACGCATTTTAAGCCTCTGGTCCGAACAGTTTCGAGGATTACGGAGAATCTGTTTTAAATGCTTCTTTGTATAGCAATTTAGTAATTGTCGGGTGTTATGCTATGAAAGAATTTATAAATAAAAATCAAGAAAAATAAAATTACCGATGCTCCTTCCTTCTCTCATCCTGTCTCGAATCGACAGCAGCGTAGATTTCATCTGCCTCCTCGTCGTCCTTCTCGTACGGATCGTGAGAGAACAGAGAGCCACCGTAGCCCTCGAACTGAAAGTCGACAATTTCAGCTTGATTGACTTTTCGTGAGTTTCAAAATAAATGATAGTTAAAATTTGCATTAATATATTAATCTCTTCTTGAGAGACGACAATTCAAGAATAAATATCTTGATTTCCGTAGTTCAGATCAGTCTCCCAATAGTAATTATAAAAGTCGCATGTTTTTCTATTCAGGATTTTCAAAGTATTGGAATTTTCATAAAAATAGGAAGAAAATCCAAATCTATAATTTTAAAAAATGAGAATACTAACCTCATCATAATTAGCGTCATTGAGTTCATCGGTGGCCTCATCTCTGTCCTCCTCTTTCTTCGTCTTGACGACGTCCTCTTTCGCTTTTTTAGGCGCGGGTCCTACAGGCCCTGCCTCGGGCACGTCCGTCGAGTCTCGAGCAGGACCGATGTCAGATCGGGTCGTGAAGCCAGTCGCTCCTGAAATCGATATTTTTCTTGAAAATTTAAACAACAAATCTATGTTTCGAAATTTTTGATAATTCAAAAGATTTTTGAACGATTAATTCAGAACCGATCTCCAAGCAAATAAACATGAAATGTATACGCTAAATATCGGAAAAATCGTTTTCAACAATTTTGTTATAAGTTTCACAAAAATTGATCATTTTGATTGACAGAGAAATTGAAAGTGTTACGGCAGCGAACAATGGGCAAATAAAAAATGAAAAATGAAAAAAATAAATAAAATTTCAAATCTCCCAACAATAGGCACATATTTCACCGTAAAAGTTCAAAATTGCGAATTGATATGATTTCGAGTGCCGTAACTAAAAGAAGTCGAAACGAGTAAAGACGAACCTCGTCCAACGCCAGGCACGTATCCGGACGGGGCGGGCATCCCCATGAAGTGCTTCTTGGCCTTGTTGACCAGCGATCCTGGAATCGTAGTCGCCATTTTTTGGACGAATTACCTGAAAATCGAATAATTAGTGTACTTCGGAGAAACGAAAAAATAGGTCAGAATTTAAAATAGCGCCGAAAAATTCGTGGTATAAAATTGTGATATAAAATAGGAATAATGAAAGATATTTCAGTGTTTTCAAAACACTTTGATTTTTCAGGAAAATAAAAAACTCGACGTCAAGTTTATCCTCGTCCCTAAAACTTAATAGAAATGTTAATGGACCGAATAAAATTATCAACAATTTAGGAGACAAAATTAGACAGAAGTCATTAAAAATAATGATGAAAACGAAATAATAAACAAGTGATTTTAGACAAATGTGTTAATTTCCGAATTTGTTTTTGTCGAATTTGAGCGCGAACGAGGAGGGCTTGATCTGCTCGGGTTTCACGTTCAACTCCTTCATCAATTTCGCCGTTTCCGGGTCCTGGAAAATTATTTTAATCATTGAAGAAAAACTCTGATCTTGTTCAAATTGATAAATTTGTCTTGCTTCTATGTACAAGTTTCCTAATTAACGGATGGATTAATCTCAAAAGAAACCTTAGAAATTCGAAGTTTTCAGAAATATGTGTGTATAAAAATAAATTTGAAAAATGATAAATTCAAGAAAATATGAAAAAATGGGAAAAACCACATACCACGATTTCAGTCGGAACGACTTTGGGCTGTCTTGCCTGACTAGGAGGCGGGGCTTTATGCTGTTCGGATTTGGCCGGGAACGTTGGGAACAACTCTCGACTCGTCGGTTTCGGGTCGTCCCTGAGAAAATAAATGTTTCAAAAATATTAAAATTATTTTTTTAAATCCAATAACTAATAGCGTAGTTATTATTTGTATTTTAGAGTAATTCAAAACCTGAACAAAATTGATCAGCTCTCATAAAAAATCGAAAGTTTCGTTTTTACAAATACTTGAACAATTTAGAAACACCTAACAAATATAAATCATTCCATAACAAGTCTAAAACAAAGCTTCATGATCTTTTTTACATAAAACTGAAATTGCGAATCGATTGGACAAATTGAATGTGAAAATTTCAGAAATCAAGTTTTGAAAATTTAACACTCACTTGAACCACTGATGTTCGAGCGCCTGGGACGCGGTGATGCGTTTTTCCGGGTCGTAGGTCATGAATTTGTTCAATAATTCCCAACCGCCCTGGTTCAATTGATTTGCGGGGAACTTCTTTCGAAGCTGATTGTACTGGTAGTTCGGGAAGGCGCACTGAAAATATTTACTTTAAAGAATAAATCTCAAAAATTTCCAAATAATTGCTAAAGATCCTATCGCGCTAATATCGTTCGTTTCGGAGAAAACAGTAAATAACGTCTCACATTTTTGACGTACGGCAGCTCACTGAATCCGGGCCAGATGGCTTCGGACGGGGTTCCTAGTTCATGGAAGATCTTCTCGATCTGATCGGTCTCTCCCTTTCCGGGAAGAAGTGGCTTGAGGAGGATGAACTCTGCCATCATGCATCCGACGGACCAAAGATCGATCGGAGTCGAATAGAGCTGAAATTTTGATTTGATTTTTTTTTCAATCTTATGTTAATTTGCAACCTTTCGACCCAAGAGCAATTCGGGAGCACGATACCACAAAGTCACGACTATGGGAGTGTAGGGCTTGAGGGGATCGCCGTATTCGCGAGCCAGACCGAAGTCAGCTATCTGAAAATTGAAATAAAATTTTTTTAGATATGTTTCAAATAATTGCTTGAAGCAAAATAAGTTCTAAAGAACGCTATTGAGATGATAACGATTTGAAAATAGTAAAATTTTCAAATAAGATTAAAAAATTACATGTGTTCAAGCATTTTACATGGTTTCTGTTATTTGTCATTCAAAACAAAGCGAAACTTAAGAAATTAATAAACAACGGAAATTCAACCTTGAGAACTCCTTTGTGGGAGAGAAGCAGATTGGAAGTCTTCAAATCACGATGCAATATCCACAGATTGTGCATGTGGTTGAGTCCCCGCAGCAGCTGAATCATCAGCGTCTTCTGCTCGCCTCAAAAATACAATTTTCAATCATTTCGTTTTCACCGCAAAAATCAAAATCTAACAAATCTCATTTTATTTTGAAACATAGTATCATTTTTCAAACATCTCTAAACGAAAATCTTATTTTCTTTTTTCTTGAAACAATAGTTTCTAATTTTTTGAGATCTCGATTTTAAAAATAAAATTAATCATACCCATGGTAAACCGCTTGTTCTTTTTGTGCATCGTGTCCATCAAACTCTTCATATCGTGCTCGATGAACTCCATGCTCAGGTAGATCTGAAAAAAGTAAAATTTATGTAAACTTAGAAGATGTGGACTTAAATCGGTTCGGCAAGTCAAAATAGAAAATGTAGATAAACAAATTCTTGTTCATATCTTTTCCCAGTTTATTTCCTTTTCTCTTACCATTATCTTTAATATGGAGATTTTAGCCAAACCGAGTCGTGGAAAAACAATAATTTCTTTACCTTGTCCATGTTGGTTCCGATGAGAATTTCACGAACATTGACGATGTTTTCATGCGATCCTGCCTTGAGCAGCATGTTTATTTCACGGAGTGCGGTGATCGGAAAGCCCTCCTTCTCCTTTTCCATCTTCAAACGCTTCAGGGCCACGATTTCGTCTGGAATTTTTTTTTAAATATTTTAACTTTTCAGCAGTTTTAGTCAATAGTTCTTCTGACAATTTTTCATCCTGCAATAGCCTTAATTTTAGAAAGAGAAAAAATTACTTACAATGTGTTTCAAATAAATTGCAAAACAATGAAATTGAAAATTGAACCGATTTTATTCTCAAATAGACTTAATTCTTTCAAAAAGAATTTAGGGAAAAAAAACATCCTTCTTATTTACCATTTCTCTTATCCTTTCCCCTGTAAACGACCCCATAGGTGCCTTCCTCGATGCGATTGACGCAGTCGAATTCCAGAATCGAGCGGCAGCCCATTATCCCTGGATAGTAGACGGGCAAGTCAGCGATCAGCCTCTTCTGCCAGTCAGCCTCGAGGCGCTTCTTCGTGTCGGGAGTCAACTGAAATTCGACACTTTTCAATCTTCTATTCCTCATTTTCTTCAAATTTCTTTAATTTATTAAAATACTGCCCAATGGAACAACTATTCTACTTTTTGTGTTCTTGTTCATCAAGACTTCGGGAGAAACCTATTTCAAGAATAAAAGATTTGAATGTAAGAATGCTAAAATAACCTAATTGAATAATTGAAGACAAAACTCTTACCATAACCTTCTGCTCTTCGGTTAAATCTTCGTACTGAACGCTGTCGGGGTCGAAGTCGTATCCGAGTGGGTTGTTCTCGGAGATTCCAGCAGCCACCTTATCCGCTTCATCGAGCATCTCATCGTCCAGGTCCGGATCGGGGTCCGAGTCGATATCTACTGAAAAATCGAGATTAAGAAAACTATCAGAAAAGTTTTTTTTTATGGAATATCGTTAATGCGCAGTCATTTTAATGGTCAAATGAAAGTTCTTGAAACTGATTTTATGAGTTTTAGAAGGCTTGAAATTCAATTTTCTAATCGTCTAAAAATTAGCAAAGACTGAACGATATTTTGTTTTAAATAATTCAAACTTTGAAATTTCGAGAAAAAAATCATGAATTGAAAAAAGTTTTCTCGTTGTTAAAATAATTTCATTTTAGCGTATTTTTGGAATAACTAATTTTACCCGCATCATCCTGATTGAATGGTGTGCTGCTCCGTCTTCCATCATCTTCTAGCTCCGGCTCGGGACTCGACTCGAATTTGCTGTATTTGGATGGAAAAGTCAATCCTTGGATCGAATGCGAGGATTCCTAAAAAAATTACTTTCAAAATATCTTATGAAAAATTCGAGCTTTTTATTTCAGCGTAGTGCTTTTAATTCGAAAGATATTTTTTTTTAAATAATGTTTCAAATTCAATTTTTAACCATGAATAACTTTCTACCAAACAAATAAATCGTAGATAAAATAAAAATAATAAATTTGAAAAAAAGCCAACCTGAGTATGTTCCGATCCAACATCGACCTCCATCGGGCTGTCGCCTTTCTCCACAGACTCACTTTTCTCCCTTCTATCCTTGTCCTTTTCAGCCGATTTTCCAGAAGAGTGTTTCGAAGAGTTCTTGGAAGTTTCAGGCTCTTGGGTACGCTTGCGCTTGTCTGAAAATTTCATAGTAGAAAGAAAAATTGGGATACTTTGGCTCACAGTAAACCCACACAATAACAACGATCTCTTTCAAAGCGAATCAAAATTACAACTGAGTGAAGCGTTCAAGAGCCATATTTTTGTAAGCTTCATAAAGATCGACATATGAAATTCAAAAGCGGAGTTTTTGATGGAAAAGGTGCTTGCTTTAAAAGTGAAAAAGCCAACCTCCAAACAATTCATCCGGCTTGGGAGTGGAGACCTTTTCCTTGTCCTTGGAATGATGCTTTGGTTCCGGAGATGAGTTCGAATCAGAGGACGAATTTCGCTTCTTCCTTTTCCTGTCCCTATCCTTGTCCTTATCCTTGTGGTGTTTATCCCTGCCCCTCTCCCTTTCCTTCTCCTTTATCGAAAGGAATTCTTCGATTTTCGACCGATCACGTTCACTTCGAGAAACCCGCTCGCGTCTCTGAAGTTAAAAATTTGCAAAATCAGCTACTTTTATGGTTTTTGATAATTGTCCCAAGGTAAAATAAAGTAGGAGAAGCTTTAAGACAAAACCCTGCACCCGAAAAACATACTCAGATCTAGGGAGGACTTTAGTCATATGGTCATGCGAGCTATTCTCGTATATTTTTTGTAATCGAACTCAAATGCTCCCCGAGTCTGAAACCATCTCCGATACCTTGCGCTTCTTCTTACTCTTATGATGGCGTTTCGGAATCTAGAAAGATTCCAACTTCTTAAGTTTCAGAGAAAATGCTTTTCCGAATTGTGCTATTAGTATTGCATCAAAAATAAAAAGACGGAAAGTGCAGAATGACATTAAATTATTTAATTTAAATCAATTTTACAAGTTTTACCCGATCCTTATCCTTGTCCCTGGGCGATCTATCTGTATGTCTGTCCCGGTCTTTGTCTTTTTCTCTGCCCCGCTCCTTTTCCCTCGTGTTCTTGTCCGACTGGATTCCTCTGATGTCCGCACCACGAGAGTGAGACGATGATGTTCCTGAAATATCACTTTTTACAATTTAACTAATTTAGGCACAAAATTCTTGGATCTCGAAACTTGGAATTGTAACGAAAGTAGGAGTATACTGAAATGGTCGGCAAGATTTTTAAAATCTCAGAGTTTTTTGTACACATTTTTGAAGGTTTTTGGAATTGAAACTCAAAACAATTCAACTTTTGAAGAAGTGTCCTATAATTTGTTCATAAAACAAAATTTGGAATCAACCTCTCCTATCCCGGTCCCGATCCGACCTGTCATTGCTGAATCTGGGCGGACTAATGGGACGTCTCTCCTTCGCCGATTCGTCCGATTTCTTGCTGCTCGATGCCTGCATCTGGAGTCGATTTGCATCACCTGGAATCAAATTTCTTATTTTATTCTGAGAGCAATTTTTGTCTGAAAAGAAACCAAAAATGTGAATCCAAAAAATTAATTTAAACTTGATGGCTATTTTTATTTTATACCTGGTTGAAGAGAGAACATTTCCTCGTCGTCGTCGTGATGTTTCGAAGAGGGCATCGAAATTCGACCGAGCAGACGCGAACGTAGCTCGAGCTCGATTTCTGGAAAAAGGTAATGATTTTCAGAAAAATTGAATTCTCTAGACAATTTTGATTGAAAGCAGGTTTCAATTGAAGAATTAAAATTTCAAAAACGTCTAGGTTTCCGAGTTTTTGATAAAATGAAGCTCGTAAAAGCCGAATTGATAGGAGAACGATCGGATTCGGAATAAATTTTCATAATGCGTACATCAAAGAATAGAAAAAAATAAACTTTGAAGAGAAATGCAAGAAATTGAAAAAATGCGAAAAATGACCCACTCGTTTTGGAGTCCTTCTTCTCGGAGATGACGACGACTCTATCGACTTCTTCTTCGATGATCTCTCCCTCGTCCGTACTCATCGATTAATAAAGACCGGTTCGAAACCCTGCAAATCTTAAGAAATCAACCAAAAACTGAAACTGCAACTGCGAAAATCCGAGATAAACGAAAGTCGAACAACGCTACTTACGCGTTTCAAACAGCGACTAAACACAGAGCACTTCAATTGCATTATTTCGATTTCAAGCACTTTGGAGATGATTCGACGTGGTGGTATTATTGCTCAGCGTTCAAGCTGCGTACCCATGTGAGATAACTTGCGGATCCGCAGTGCTGTGGGTCGATGTGAACGAATGTGAATCCACATTGGCCCACTTGCATCCACAAAAACTGCAGATCCGCAAGTTGCCCCACATGGATACGCAGTTTGAACGCTGAGTGTATCTCAATTTCCGATGAATCCTCAACCAATCCACAAACCATACAGTTCTCTCAACAAAGTCGGTTCAAAAATTAAAATTTATTTTCATGTATCAAAAGATACTTTGAAACATTAATATAATCTAAACAATCACAGAAAATGCGTATTGTATATAAAAAAAAGAAGTTAACAGAAACTACAGTAAATGAGATCAAAGAAAACCCGCAAAAAAGAATAACATCATGAATTTTGAGATCGGCAGTCTACTCGTTAATGCATTTTGAAGCTCCTTGAAAAATGAGATCGGATAAAAAGAAAATGAAAGTGCAATTATTTGAGGAAGGGATTTTGTTCTGATTCCATGTCCTGTAGAAGTAGTAGCTTATCTCCGGCGATCGCTTTACCGATGTACAGAACTTGTTCAGCGTGTTTAGCAACTAGTTCGCGTTGACGCATACGAATTCGCTTCAGCCTAAAGTTATCCATTCCTCATATTATTTACTTTTTCAATTTTCGAATTAAAAATTCTTAGAATTATCCTTTTCTTTCATATAATTTCCTACCAACATGTTTGAAACACATTTAAAATAAAAATTTTCGTTGAGCTGAATTTTCATGACAATTACCAACCTTCTAGTTTCAAAGGCGATTTTGAGAATGACGAAAATGAACGAATTTGTCGCCGAGTTTAGGAGTAGGAAGAATTGTGAAACATCGACGTGGAGTGGCGTTTTCGGGACTTCGCCGAAGATGACTTGACTTATCGCTATTGCTGTTGGCCAGCATCGTAGCAATAGAAATTTTGCTAGTAGCAGGACTGATATAGTCTAGAATAGGTTTCATTTTTACTTGTTGAAAATGCGATTTTTATTAAAATTCGATAGGATGATGATAAAATTTGAAAAATCTTTCAAATAAATTACCAAATGATAATTAGGAGAATAGATGAGATATTTTTAAGGATAATAAATTTCGTTACCTGCAAACTCTTGGTCTTGTCCCGATCAGCTTTGAATAGGTGGTCCTTGCCCTGTTGCATCAAAATCGATGCTCGAGAATTCATCGATTTTCTCATCGATTTCACTGTTGAAACGGTCAGCAAGGTGATGATTATGAAAGGCCCGAAGGTTTTGGCGACCGATAGAAATATCGTCTTGTAGAGCACCCGGTAGTAAATATTGTTGAGTAGGGGAGTTTTGTGACGCTAAACTCAGAGGTTTCGACTTTTTATTAATCTCATGACAAAAATCACCTGAAACCGCCTTTCACTATTGTAGATACACGGCTCGATACCGTACTCGAAAGAACAAGGTAGCGTGATGATACAAGCGACTAGGGTCATGACCAAAGGTAGACGGATGTAGCCTAAACGGATGACTTAAAAATGCTAGGTTCTAAATTGTTACTAGTTAAATGGAAATATTTATCGATAGTAATTTCATCTTTGTTTTCTCTAAACTTGAATTTTCACCTGCTATCAATTTTGCGTAGCTTTTCCGTCGTTGTTTCCTATGTATAGTAGAAAAGTGGAAGGGTCTTGCCACAGCAAAAAATCTCTCGGCGGTCACTTCGATCAACATCCAGGTCTAAATTTTAAATTTATTTCAAATTCTTTCTGATTTACTCCCGATGTTATTTTTTCAAGAATATCATCTTTTCAATAGGGATTTGCCGAATTTGAATTCCAAAAACCCCCGGAATCGGAATTAGTTCCGCACACTCCTTTGTTTGATAAGCTCCTCAAAAGTCATTCAATAGGTTTATATCTTCATCCTGAGATTATTAGAAAAAGTTGATAAGTTTTGCCTCAATGAAACGAGGATTAGATGACTTTTCTAAAGCTCAATAATCCTTTAGAAATTTAGGTTTAGGAAAAAAACTAAGTATACTTTTTGATTAAGACTCATTAAAAGTTGTTGAAAAGTCAGGCACTACATCATTAGTGAGCTCACTGATACAATTTTACGCATGATTAAATCTTAGAGGAAATAGCCAACTCATCAAATTTCATAAACATTTCCAATTATTTGCAGTAAAAATAGCTTTGAAAGAATGTTTTCCGGGGTATTTTGCAGGAAATTGCTGGATTATGTGAGAAATGCAATAATATTCTAAATTGGCGAAAATCCTAGACATGTTTCATTTTCTAATCTTTCGCCAATTTTTTCATTGGATTATGTATATGTTTACACATCTCCAAAGTCTCATGTGCGTCACATTTTTGTGGAGTACAAAGTTGAATAGGGAGATTAGGGCGTCTCAACTTTTCCGGATTATCTCATTTTTATCGAATACCAAATTTTGGGCTATTGTTTCGGAATCCAAGAGTAATAGATCGCACTACTTTAATGGTCAAACATTTACTTCAAGGCTCTCAGAAATCGCATTTTGATGAACTTTGAGATTTTTAAGTTATCTAGGCTTCAAATTGAAAAATACAGCTCAAAGCAAGCGAATTGAACGTTGACAAATCGATTTTCAAACTTGGGTCTTCAATGTAGAAGACTAGTGGGCTACCTTGTAACAATTCATACTTTTTGCAAAGCTTTAGAAACGAATTGAAATTTTGAATGAAAATGATGGAATGTGTTACCGCAGTGATATGGCCACATTCGACGAGACCGTTTAAGGCTATCAGATGCGGATTCCAGGGATAATCCGTCAGTCCCACATAGTACAGCGACGACCACATCGAATAGTGGAAGAATGACGCTAGTAGGAGAACCTAAAGTTGAAATTTTGGTATACGCTTCAAAAATTTAGTCGATGAATAGAATAGAATGGTTCATAGTTCTTTTTGTCCAGATTTATAAAATTTAACAATACAAAATTGATATTTGAAAAAATTACAGATTTCGGAGGTTTTGAGACTAATCAATGAAATTTAGTGGATAATTTGATTCTAATTTCCTTCAATGTTGCTTTCATAAGTTTCATAAGCAACGAGTCAACAAATCAAAATTGATCAATTCACAAAATAACTTTACGTTTCAAAGAGTTTCAAATATAATCATCAGCCATTTCAATAATAATCAATAGAATGCATAATATCGGTTTACCATATCCCAAATGGCTAGTCCTGTCAACGATACGAGCATTGACGTGTTGATAGACCTTGAGAATAGCACTTTCAGACAATATGCATTGCCAAGAACGCCTAAAGTTTCAGGCCTCAAAATTAATTTTCTCCATAATCATACCTAACAGAATAACTACTGTCGACAGAGGTCCATCGAATAACATCGCAATCGATCTGGCTGGAACACTACAGTTTCCAAGCAGTGCCTGTTTGACTATTGGCGGCCCCTCTTCCGGCGACGGCGGTCGGTCTGACATCTAGAAATCCATAATTGAGTCAATTTTTGAGGAGATATCAAGAAAAAGTTGGGCACTTTAACAAATAATTGTCAAAATTCTGAAACATAATTAGTGCAAACAGTAGACTTTTCATTGGAAGTTCACTTATTTTGCGAGAAGGTGGATAAATAACTTATAACTGCAAAAAATACTAAATAAAGAGCAGACATAAGGTTGTATTTGAGTCAGACCCAAAAATATACGGGGGTAGGTCGCAGGAGTGAAATCTACGTTACGACTCGATCACAACTGGGGGAAATTGGTGAAAATTCAAGGCTAGAAATACAAAATTATAAAGAAAATACTATAGGGGGGGTAGGTCGCACGACTATTCTGAATTAAGCCCTCTCTAGGTCTGATAAAGAGCAAGAATATGATAATGACCACGATATGCAATACCCGCTTTGTGTTACGCACTTTCGAATAGCTGATCAGTTCTCCAGAGATCAAGAAAACAAAACAAGACGTGCCGGATTAGTGTATAAAAGGAAAAGAATAAAGCAGATCTAAATATGCTAAAGTTCAAACGTGAGAATACTATCAATGCAGTATTGAGAATTATGAAGAAATATTATTTTAAATTCAAAAATAAAAAATGAATGGATTACATAATTTTGGATTATCAGTTGATTCAGTACAAATTTCTATAAATGCAGATTAATTCTCGTACTAAACCATTAGAAATGCTAGATAAAATATTAATGCAAGGAAAAACACCAATGATAAAATTATCGCTAAAAATAATAACCTCAAAATTAATTCCCAGACTAAGTGGGAAAATTCTCGTTTGATATTTCTTCGAAAATTCCAAATTCACGAGTGTGGCTTTTCGGTTTAAGAATTTGGAAATCCTTTTCGAATATCTGGAGGATTTGCATAGATTACAGAGGGCTTATCCAGCTTGCTTGTGAGAAGGTGAGTCTAGGCGTTTATCACTCACTTTAACATTATCCTGTTATCACTAGCTCTTTTTCTCTCTGATAACCTTTTCGTTATCACTATTTCTTCATTTATCGTTTCTCTCATTATCCTGATTATTTCTTTCCTTCTCTAATCATTCGTATAGAGCTTTTACCCGGACTTAATCCGATCTAATTTCTATGGGAGAGATGTCTTTGCCTTGTGCATTTGTGCGATATGATAAAGAGAAATTTGATATGAAAATGATATCGCGCGAAAGATATGTTATTGCAAAGGTGAGAAAATTGATAGATTGGTCATTCGATGAAACTTGGTGGAATGATTGAATGACCCTTTGTCAGATTCGAGGAAGATTAAATTTGAATGTCTGAACTTATCGAAAATAATGAATGAGTTAGAATAAAATATGAAGCTTAATTAAATTTTCAACCAATATATTTAGGATCCGCAAGTGATTTTTGCGAAATTGAAAATAGTGTTTCAAAACCTATGCCATTGAATCGGTGTTTCGGGAAGCAATAAACAGTTTTTCTTCTTCCAAACCGATGCTACTAGCAAAAGTTGTGCATTGAGGATTTTTGAAAATAACGACTTTCAAACAGGTTATCGTCTTCTGTCGTTGACCGTTTTTAAATCTTTTGTTCTAAAATATGCAGCACACTCAACCCTACAAGAATATACTAGATGCTTTTGAGTGGAATTTCCCGGAGTCTCAGAAATTCATTTTTTCTCAAAACTTCGTTGACGACTAATTTTCAAAAGGTTCCACAACAGTTCTGAACTGATTCTACAGTGTTTTAACGATGCAAATCGTTCGTCCATATGTTCATTTGAACATTTGTAGAAGAAAATTTCCCGCTATATTGCCTAATTAGCGTTATAATTTTCGAGGAACAAAAAACGTGACTAGTTTTTGCTTTACAAAGTGGGCGGAGCTTGCAGACTCTAGATATATTATAATAGCAATTTGAAAACTTTATAGGGATTAAAATTGTGATATGGGAAATCCAATGAACATTACTGGAAATAAAATTATATTGTTGGAGAAAAACTGAAACTCCTCTAAATCGAGATTTTAAATAAAACAATAGATATATGCAAAATAATATTTCAAAATAATCGATAAAAATATGTATGAAACTTCCTTGATGCTTTCACTATGGTTTGTAGATATGGCGATGCAGAAGCCCCGTATATAATTTCTAAATTTTCAAAACGCTGAGGCGTGTAGTTACAAATTAGAGGCTTTAAAGTATAGAGCTTATGAAACTAGACAAAAGTGGAAATAAAATTATTACTCATATCGGATTAGCCAAATACTCCAATGCTTAACATCCATAATCAAGTTAAGCGGAATACTAAGAATTTAAAAAATAAAAGTATGATGAAAATATGCAAATTGTTAAGGTTATCAGGCGTAATGGTCCATGAAAATCTAAACTCTGATTCACTTTGCAAGGAATGAGCAAAGCATGTCAATTTCCGATAATGAAATTAAAAATTTTATCATGCTAAAGAAACGTCAAATTCAATTATGATTAACGTCATTCTAGATTTCATTTTTTTCATGCAAAAATGCTAAAATTGAACGTTTTGCAGGTTTTTCACATGAAATTTCCGATTTGATATTTTTCGAGCTCGAATTTTCTGCGCTAAATTTGAGGCTACAATTTTAGAAATCCAATCAAAATGTAAAGTTCGCATTTCTTGTTCAAACTTATTATCGTGTGGGTGAAAATAATCAGAATATTTTAGGCAAATATCAAAACAAGTATTCAAAAATTGCATACCTGAGAGTGAAATGTCTTTAATCTTTGATGTTTGGTATAAATCAAGTATAATGAATAAACTAGCATATTAGCATAATCGAAAATACTTGAAAATCCTAGATTTAGAGAATTTATCAGGGAAGTGCAAAAATGTGAGTGGTAATGGAATAAGCTCAGAGAATTTGGGAAAGACTATGCTTGATATCAAACGCTTTTCCAAAGCTATTCTTTATCTCACAATTAAAACTTTTGTTGCAACTTCCTATAAAGCATACTAATTGCTAGACATTTCTGGGAGGAACATTCGTCCAAAAGTGCCTAATTTTGGAAAAGACGGACACAACCCCCATTTTTGGTCAGAAAGGTCACTTCAAATAAACAAAATCCGCTACAAATGCGCCGCTAATAATATGTCATAAAACACAATTTTTAGAAAACTATAAGCTGCGCTCATATTTAGATAACAAACACTGTCATCTGTTATTGTTGTTATTAGATATTATGTAGGCCAATAACTTCGTTTTTACTTTCAATGTCGATATAATTTAATTACTGCAAATTTTTTCATCAGCTTATGGTTTAAAAAAATTATGTTTAACAAGACTTGTGAAAGTTCTCGAATGAGTGGACTTTAGTTTCGATAATTTTTAAAGAAACTTTTTAGCAATTTAAAAAATTTTAAGATGGTGACGAGATTATTGACCAACATAATATTTCAAATTTTTGAAAACAGCAATAACGGCGACAGCTTCTAGCTGTTGACTTTTAAAGCATCAATGGAGAAATATAGAATTGTAGGACTTCAAATTGAATAAAATGTAGCAAAGTAATGACTTAGAAAAGGCTAGCTAATTTGAAAGCATTTTGTAAGTTGAATGAGGAAGTAATGAGCTAATTAATGCCCTAGCATCGTTAAAGCGTTCAAATGATGGGATAAAATTAGATGTTTTGAAGTAGAAAATTCCATAAAATTAACCAAGAACGGTTATTGTCGATAAACGATTACTTGTAATAAAGTAAAAGAGTGCATTTTTCTACCTCCTGTGAGCCACGAGTCTCTCTCTATTTGACGATGCTTTTCTTTGTCGATTTTTGTTTTCTTCTCGTTTTTAAGAGCAATTATCGATAATTAGTCAAGTAATCTTTATCAATATCGATAGAGAACAATATTTGGAAGATTTTCATGACGAAAACCCTGTTAACTTTGATGAAAATACAAAGAAAAACGAAAAAAAAACAAAGAAATCGACTAATGAACAAATCTTTGTCTCTCGCGCATTTCGAGGCTCAAAGGAGGGAGAAAAACGCGTCCTTTTTGCTTTATTCCAAGTGATCGTTCATCGACGATAATTTGAAAACTCAAATTTTCGATTTAAAATTTCGAAAATTTTATACTATCTGATAGCTAAAATTTCCAATTTATTGGATGGAAAATTCGAACTTTTTGAGATAAAATTTCGACCAACCTAGACAAAAATCTGGAAAGTATTCAATTTCCCAATGAAAACGATTATGTATGCGCATAATAAAAGACAAATAAATTTACTATGTATAAAATATAAATCGAATGAAATCCGAGATCGGGATTTGCTCCTAGAGATACACTAAAACGCGGATATGGTAGAGAAAAATTGAGAGGGGATAAGTTTTGCTGCATTTGGTTTTATGGGAGTCAATTTCAAAAAGACTTGCTAAAAATATCGCCCTTCACATGAAAATTTTCATGAAAATGTCTGGACTAGGGAAACTTTTAGGAATATGTTTGAAGATTGGTTCTTCACAAGAATGAAAAGCATACTTCAATAAATTTTAAATTTTACTTAAATGCCAACAGAAATTTTGAGTCATACATTAATTTCGGAGATAAATTAGTTGAAAGTTGCTTATAAACCAAATGTAGAGCAAGTCTATTGCCAAATTTTGTAGAATTTTTTTGAAACCTACCAAAATTGCATGATGGTGGTGTCTTAGTTCATGCATCATCTTCAGAATTCAGCAACCTTGTTCCTTCAACATCCAAACTATACAAATAAGCCACCTACGACCTCTAAATACATACAATTTACAGCAATTAGTGTTGATTGAATGCAAAAATATAGAACGGCAAAATCAAAGCACGAATGTTCCATCTAAAATGACAGAAAAATGAAGAGAAGCCAAGCGAATTGAAGAATAAAATCTTCCAGGAACCACTTCTTAATGATTTAATATGACCAAGATATAAATACGCTAATCGTATTTGGGATTATTTAAGATCAGGAAGTTTCGAATCTTCGAGAAATATGTGGCATTAACAATTCTGGAATATCACTACCCTCTTTATAGTATGAATGATATCCCGATATCATGAAACTTGTTCATTAGCGCCGTAATATCATTACTGCCTCAATTATCGTGGCAAACGTTGCAAACAAGTTTGCATCAAATGAAAATGAAGTTGAAATAAACACACGGGTAAAATATCGAGAGTTTATCAGATAAATTTGAATCCTGAACAGCGTTTTTCGACTATATTCTGCTATTAAATGAAAAATGCCAGACAAAATTTTATCCTAGTCGGGATTTTTCAAGTATATTTTGTTGTTAGGTGAAAGCTGCCTAGGAGTTCGGAAAGTCAATGACATTTTAACGGACAAAATATGAGACGTTGAATGGGGGGAAATGCATTTCCTGGGTAATTCACTTAGAAAAACGGCCTGCCGAGGAATCGATGGTAGTAGGCGTTTTGAATGGAAAATGAGCGGCTCTGTAAGTCAGACTGACTTCTCAAATACCTGCCTTTATGCATAGAGTGGGTCTATGGGAAAAGGTGACTTGTAGTCTGGACTCATGGATTTCTATAGAGCCTGTTAAAGGCAGGATGAAGAAATACTGAATCAAGAGAGATATGAAAAGAAAGCAGACGAAGTACAGTTTATTCTAGTAAATTAGCTTTATCTCGACATTGCAACCCGGAAAGTAATGACCAAACTTGGTAAGTTCTTCCATACTATCTCCTATCCCCACTTCATATTTCGCCTGGTCACGAATTCATGACAAATCTCCAAATCGTCGTTATGTTTTATTTTATTTTGAAACGAAAAAATAACACTATGCAAAGTTCTGTACAAAAAAGTCACGATATTTGATTAAATTCGGAAAGATGTGAATCAGTGAAGGAACTTTTGAAGTACTTATTATTATGCGTGGAGTTGGTAGGAAAAGGTGATTTGTAGTCTGGTCCAGGTTCCAGAGAAGTAATGTTTTATCCTAAATGACTTTCAAATTGCCATCATAATGTGCAAGAAGCGAGTACAATATGTGTTATTTAGAAAGTTTGTAAGAATTTCAGTTTTTTTTCAATTTAAAATGAATATTTGCAGAAATTGTAGTGGCATAAATTTAAAAAAAAGAAGATAATCACAGCAGTATAAACAATATTAAGAAACAATTTTAAGAATAGACAAATTTTGCAACAAACACAGGAAGATATATCAAGGAGAATTATGATAATCAAAAATGAGATGATCTGAATTTGTATTGAACAAAATTGGTATTTTTGTTGAACCGACTTAGAGTCTTGTCAACAAAATTGTCCTTTCTATTCAGCAGAATATTTTTATGAAATTAGAACTGTTGTCTATATCTATCTTATCATCTTGCTATTGCAATTTTGGTACGTTTCAGAATCTTATAACTTCAACCATCATAAAATTTCTCTCGAATAAAATACGTCTACCAAAAATGAATTATTTATACAGATTTGCATTGAAGATGATTTTTGCCGCCATTACATAAACTTTTGATGTTGTTCTCAAATTGACTATCCAAATCCTCTTTATTTTTCATTTCTAGAAATGTCCATTCAATTCTGGACTTTGGCGCCATTCAGAGTCTATACACTACGATGATGACTTATTTGTGTTAAATAGGCCAAATTGGAAAGGAAGAAGGAATTTGCATAGAGGATAAAGTGACGAAATTTCGCAATTCCCCAAATTCTTGCAATTTAACTCCGATACAATTGGAAAAAGTTCGTTAGTTTTTATTATTTATCACCAATAGTTTCCCATTAAACAAGTTGAGATTTTCAAGAAAGATTCGCAATCTCTTCCAATTTAAACGAAAGACAAAATTTATGCGGAAGATAATACGAAATTTCGCAATCTTTTCCTCCTTTTTCAGTTCATTCAAGATAGTTCTTCTTTTAAAATTCCAAACCTTTTCGACCTTCTACGTTTAAAATTTACAGGGTCACAATAGGGAAGTTGATTGAAGTTTACTCAAATTGTCAAGTCAAAAACTCTTTCGACAGAAAGATACAATCTACATTTCCGTGTGGAATTTTCAATTACATTCTATTCTTTTGGAACAACTACTAAAAGTTACATCGGAAAAAATCTGAAAAATATTCTATTTAAAATATTTTACTAATCCCTATTCTAATCTTGCTATTATTGTAACAATACGATGTGTTAAAAACGTGCGTGAAATGTTTATACCTTGAAAATGCAACAGTTTATGCTTTGATCGAGCACATTGTTTTAAACTGATACTTCAATTAAAAAGCCTAAGGCTTACATGAAGTATAGACTATTTTTGGATCATCACATTGTAGTCTACATGTAGGAACAATAATGTGTGCAATTATGTGCATATTAACACCTAAATTAGCATTTTACGAAGATCCAATATAGTCGCAATAATTCTTCTATGAAAAGATATTTAGAAGACCCCCAAAATTGCATGCCTGAGAGCCATTTGTCTTTCAAAGTTCTCAGGTTCAGTGAATTATTCATGCTGTATATCAAATAGCACTGCATTTATTCGGTATATCAACACAGAAAAGCAAGCTATTTAACAAGGATATTTTTAACTCCATCAAGCATTTATCCTATTATGTTGCAAGATCAGATAAAGATCCAAAAGTTTTCAACAGGGCTGAACGAAGTTTCAAATGCTAAACCAGAGACGAGCGAAAATTTCAGTCCCCGGTTATTTTTGGGCGATTTCTGTTCCGTTTTCGCCTCCGAAAATTCTGGAAAATTATTTCCATTCTGATAATTCGGGGAAGCTATTTACGTTTCCCCTCGTTCCTATTCTGAGCTATGGCTTCTAAAATTCAGTTTACACCCAAATTCTGGTCATCATATCTATAAATTCTTCCTATATCATCTTCAGTTTCTATGTTTATCATGTAGAGTAGATTGTTGTTGATTTCATTACATCTCACTTTGCTATATTTGATATTCATAAGATCTCTATTGGATCTCTGCATATTCAAGAATGTCTCTGCGAGGAATCCCAACTTTGATGTTTTTCTTCTTCTGCTAAAATTGGCTCTCGGGGCTTATTTTATTCCGCTCCCCTCTCTGTGCGCGAAAGAGCTCTCTTCGCAGCGTTTCACTTATAGCTACTGCAGGATATCATGGAGAAGGAAATGGGAAGTCTCGCAGGGAACTAATTAGAATTGAAGGGAGCGAGAGATGTATTTATACGGAAAGAGGGACGTCGAAATAGTCTATCCATCCAGGAGACTTCCAGACGGCAAAACACCCCCTTCACTTCTCCTGCTATCTCGTGTTTACGTGTGGTCAGACGGGTGTGCGGTAAGAAAGGAAGAAATTGGGAAATAGTCGAGGGAATGCGGAGAGCAGAAAAGAGGCGAAAGAAAATGCCGGCGATAGCTCGCTGCTGGACTACACATACACAGCGCCCAACAGACAGCCCGAGGGACATTGATTGGTAACCCCGCGCGCGCCTCGCTCACTGCTTCCCTCTCGCCGCTCACTCACTCTGCACCCTTCGTATTTCTCTCGCTCCGCCTCGGTCCCGGCAAGTCCCCCCAATTCTGCCGCCCAACTGGATGCACGCCAACTTGACTCACACGAATCTGCACGGTCGAAAAAGTCGAAACCACCGACAAAAGTGGCATAGAAAGATAGAGCTCGACGAGACGAGTCGATTGATACCAGGCTCGCCTTGGGGTTTGTTCATCAACACCCTGAAGCAAGCTGATGAACCCGTGTGAGTCCTCTCTACTCTCGGCTGATTTCGGGGAGCCTCGCTTTAGCAAAGAGGCGGCGCAATCCCGCCCTCTGGCGGTCCCTGCAATTCTGCCGCCGTAGAACATTCTTCTAGCTCTCCGAGGCCGAAATTTCAGTTTTCAATGGAAGTCATTTCACATTTGGTATCGTTTTGTTCCTCTCGAGTTGCCCATTCCGGCGATGTAGGATTCGCCTGGATTCGACAGATTTTGATCGAGTTATATCTCTTCGAAGTTGTGTGCGTCCTCTTTCCCGGGTATTTTCGTCGACCCCCCAGCATTGGGCGCAATACTCTCTCATTCAGTCTCTCTCATGACGTGCCTGCAGCAAGTTGAGAGAGAAAAAGAGCGCGAAATCGATGATAGAGTGGGTCTTGTCAAGTGTTACAGAGTCAGAAAGAGCCGGTGAGAGTCGGTCTGCTCACTTCTCTAACATAGCATTAGCCTTCCTTAGTCAGTGCTGCTGCGAGTTAGAGCGTCTTCTGTGTCTCGAAACTTTCTCTTTCTCTCTGAACACTGGACGCAGCACCGAACGCTTTGTGCTATTATTCAACGCGCCGATTTCCCTTACATAACCATTGTTTGCTCTTCGAATTACCATATTTCGCTTTCATTCAACGCTAAATTTTTCTAAATTATGTTACACTTTTCAGATTTCTTATCAGCAGTCAAGCGATGAGATTTTTCGATTGCTTATTGATAAGAACGCCTATTCTTGCTCTTGATGTGCTAACAATTATCAGTGATTTTTTCGCGTTATGTAATTTTATTAGTCTCATTTTAGCGGCTGTTTTCTCCAAGGACTATCCTGCGCGTGACTCACGCTTGTCGTATTTATCTGTATCTGACTCGCGCACTTTTTTGCCTGTTCAATGTTTACTTCCTAGCCCCCACTACTCTCTTTCATATTCTGACTGTCATGTATGCCTCATTTTATAACCGCTCTGCTTGTGTAGGTTTCGATGCCGAGTTTCGTTTTTATTTGCATATTTAAAGATTTTTTCGGGGGTAAAGAGTACTAGTTCGAATTTCGATAATTCGTGAAGATCCCCAACCAATTCCAAAATCCTTCCACAATCCCCTAAAATGATCTTTTATCATTGCATCAGAACCGCATCATGCAGTTAGTTCGTACTCGATTTGGGTCATTGTTCTTCGTCAAAAAATGTCTCGCTCGTCGAAAAGTGGGCGAAAATTAGTAGTAGGCGATTTTGAAAGGCGACGTTTTTGCCGGCGCTGTGCGATTTCAAAATCGAATATGGCCGGTAATTTTCGCGCCGTCTCGCTTCTTTGACGCTCTCTGATTTTCGCGCACTATTCCTCTTGGTCGATGTATTCGAACTTGGCGCGCGTAAACATAGTCTTTTCTACTCTCTTTCTCTTTCTCTTTGATCGCAGCGAGCGGCTGCGTCGCGCTCACCCACTTGCTATTTCTCCATTCATTTCTCTTTTCCTCGCATTCTATTTCCTCTTTTCCTGTCCGTCTAATTTTCGACCACTTGCCTTTTTCTCGCTCGCCTCCCCTCCCTCCAAGGTTATGCCCTCCTTTTATCAATTCGATTTGTCCCAAAATTCTCGCCCACTATTATCGCCAGATTTACTCGGGATTTTCGATAGTTTACCCCCAAAATATTTTATTGATCCAAAAATCCACGGAAACCAAGCACGAAATCCGATACCTTTTCATTCATGAATTTTCAAACATTTTGAAACTTCCAGAGAAAATCGTCGAATTTCGTAATTTAGACTTTTGTACAGTTGGAACTGGCTTTTGAAATGCTTTGCTGAGACGCTTTCATTAAATTTTCAGGGCATTGCGAAATCACCTATTCAATTTTCATGCGTTTCAAAGTTTTGGCTGGAATTTGGAATTTCTTCAAGCTCCTTGATAAATAGTATCCTCCAATTTCACTCTAGAAAATTCTCTACAATCGACTTTTTTTTCTATTTCTAGTAAAATTCTATAATTTCTCTCTGTAAATTTCGCAATGATATAATTTTCACCGTTTTTAACCGAATGACCAAATTTGAAAATTTTCAGTTCTTGCCTACTTCTGTGAAAGCAACAACAACAGTAGTCCACAATGGCCGACAACAAAGACGAACTCGTTCAGAGGGCTAAACTCGCCGAGCAGGTACGGAGGCGGGGAAAATAAAAATTTTGCACAATTTACCCTAAAAATTTACACAAAATCGTCCCAAAAATCAATAAATTCATTCCAAAATCACCCCTTTTCAACAAATTTTACCCTCTTTAAATCCCGCGAAGATCGATAAACCCGAAAGTCAACAAGAATAGAATCCACTCTTGGTCTTTCGAATGCGCCAAGTCAGGAGACATGACATTTGAGTGCTTCTTTGACGTCATCGCGCTAATTTTCAAATTCTTCTTTCTCTCTCTCTCTCTCTTATCAGTGATTTTCCTCTGCTAGCCCTTCAGAGCCCAAAGACATGGGGAGATCGATATTTTTAGAAAATGGCAAAAAAAATCTAAAGATTAGGAAAATCCTGATTTTTGAAAAGTAAAAAAATCAATAAAATTCATAAAAAGAAATCAGTAATTATTGATTTTTCTTGTTTTAGGCCGAGCGCTATGATGATATGGCTCAGTCGATGAAGAAGGTCACCGAACTCGGAGCCGAGCTGTCCAACGAGGAGAGGAACCTCTTGTCCGTCGCCTACAAGGTAGGGGATGGGGAACAAGACGGATTGTCGTCGACAACACCTTGTCAGTGTTGTCGCGCTGTCAATCGATAAAAAACGGCGTGTTTTACTCCAAGTCCGGTTAAATCAAGATCTCTTATCGATTTTTGTATCACTCGTTGAGAAAATCAGTAAAAATAACTCAATTTTCAGAACGTGGTCGGTGCTCGCCGCTCCTCGTGGAGGGTGATTTCGTCGATCGAGCAGAAGACCGAGGGATCGGAGAAGAAGCAGCAAATGGCCAAGGAGTATAGAGAGAAGGTCGAGAAGGAGCTCAGGGATATCTGCCAGGATGTTCTGGTGAGTAACTGAAGATCAACATCAAGGGAGTGAAAGCGTACAAGGGAATTTTAGGAGATACACGTTTTGAAAGGCGCGGTTATGAAAACGTATAACGACTTTTCTGTTGGTTTTCTAGAGATTTACTGTCATAAAATCGTACAAACCATTTTGAAAGGCTTCGAAATTAGAGTGTTTATGACTCATAATGATGGCATCTAGAATTTTCTAATTGATCATCTCAGATGTCAATTTGAAACCGTTCAAAATGCTTTGTGTGACTAATACGTCCAAATGGCAAGTGGAAATGGAATGGCACCTATTTTGCCAATCATATCACTCGCAAATTAGCGATATTTTGGGTGTGTCCATTGTGTGTGAACATTAGTTGCGCACTGCAATGATTCAATCAGCAAAACTCCTTTTCTAAAAGGGTACATATCCAGATTCTATGGTTTCTAATCCTTTCCCTTTATATGCAAGACGGCTCGACTTCCTATGCTTCATCATTAGGAGGACAGAGACGCAGAGGAAGAGTAATTTGGGACTAATTATTCGTCTCTTTGTTTGCAGTTGTAGAAGCTGGTGCCGAGTTCTTTAATCCGCACTTTGCTAAGGAAAGGAAGAGATATTGATAAAGAAAGGAGAGAAAGAAAGAAAAAGAATTTTCAGAATAGCTCATCCAATAGAACCTTCTCTCTATGCCTCGGAATATCGATAAAGACGAATGAGAAATAGCATGAAAAATAGGAGAGTTCAGAGAAAGAAAAGTGGAAGAAATAGTGAGAGAAGCAATAGAGTTAGAGAGAAATAGCGGAACACCATTAGATAGAGCGGAGAGGGCATTGCGCGGCGCAACAATTTGCTCTAGGAGAAGAAGAGATCTTTCTGATTCTTTTCTCCATGCTATTTCTCGTTCATCTTTTCCTTCTCTTATTTTCCCATGATATTTCCCATTTCTCTTGGTCTAATAGGGAAGTTCCATGCTATTTCTCCCTTCTTTTTCTTTTGCTCTTATTTTCAATAATATCTCCTACTCTCTAACCCAGGACTTGCCCAGAGGGCATCAAATTGAGCAGTTGCTGCGGTTTTGAAAGACTAAAAAGTTGAGAGAGCATGGAAATTCGAGACGGGGAAAGGAAAACGTGCAAGAATAGTATGGGATTTTTAGAGGAGAAAAGGAAAAGAGTTTCACCGCAGAGCGGGTCAGTTATAGGCGGTCCGAAGAAAGTAGACTAGAGGAGAGAAGGGCAAGAAAAAATGACAGATTTTGAAATCGGAAATTTTCGGGTTCCGCATTTTTGAAGTGGAAAAAGTTGAAATTTGATGTTTTCATAAAAGCGCAAGAAAAATAATAATTTTCTGTCTCATTTTTGGAATTTTGCTAAAGCTTTGTCTCTAGACTAGGTTGGGGGAAATATCTCGATTTTAGACTCGAGACAATCTGAGTTGCTAGGTAGCGGGATAATGCTTCCGACAAAAAGGGATAGGAAAAGAAATTTGTATCTTGATATACGACTGGAATAAACGTCCCATTTTAGTATTGAGCAAAGGAAATGAAGAATTTCGGAATAAATTTAAAATAAGAAACTTCAAAAGTTCATGGAAATAATTGAAATAGACTATCAGTGTTAAGCGGAAAGTGCATTTTCAAATTTCGGAAATAAGAATTTTGGAAGCGGAATTTTCGCCCAACGCTGATAAACATGTTTTGAAGCAATCTATGTTTAGAACACTTCAAAAATAGTCCAAAAGAAAATTCAATTAAAGATAAAAATTACAATTGTTGCAAAAAGAAAAATACAGCAAGAAAGCTACCATTCGACTAAATGACCATTGTTTTAGAACCTCTTGGACAAGTTCTTGATCCCCAAGGCCGGTAATCCCGAATCCAAGGTGTTCTACCTGAAGATGAAGGGAGACTACTATCGCTACCTGGCTGAGGTCGCTTCGGGAGATGATCGCTCCTGTAAGTCGCATTTAAAAACAGCCATAATAACGGACTAGGACGTTTTTAAAATGAAAGTATTTTACAAGTGAAATTACAAGAAAACTTTATCAGTACGCTTGTAGAATAATATCATTTTATAAGCGGAAGTGAAAATAACATGTTTGATGAGAAGGGCGCTTGCAAAACGAAAGCGTACTTTAATACCACTTTACTAACAAAATAGCAAAAACTCGAAAATCTTAACGTATGCAGTGAAGAACGACTAAAATTTAACAAGAAAATCCCCAGTTTGGAGATTTGACATGCCGTTGAGGAAATGCATGGAGGAAGTCTTTTTACTTGGATGACAGGTTTTGTTGTCAGTTTCCGAAGAAACAGCGATGACAAAGTCTGCTGTCGGAGTAAAAAGGAAGTTCCCCCTAATGCATTTGGTTTCGAGTAAAAATGAGAAGTTTTAGGGCCAGGCTTGAAAATATTCGAATTAAACTTGGCTGTATCCTAGTTCTTGGCAATGTGTTGAAATTTCTGAAAGAAGGCGTAATTAGCAGTTTTGATCGCTTTTCCATAGAGTAGAAAAATCATTGCATACGTTGGGGGAAATGCTAGAGTTTTTGGTTACTTTTGATAAAGTTAAGATAAAATTATCAGTTGAAATAAATGCACATCAATAAATTTTGATGAAACCTGCATACAAATTTACTTTAAAAACCCACTAAATCAATATCGTTGAAGATTTTTGGATCATACAATTTTCCGAACTTGTGATGATAAAGATGACGAAATAAATAAGAAAATGCGATTTCAACTGATAAAAATGACGGAAAAGCGCTTTTCTATGAAAATAATGTCTGTGATTGCAGCGGTTGTGGAGAAGTCGCAGCAGTCCTACCAGGAGGCGTTTGACATTGCCAAGGACAAGATGCAGCCCACTCACCCCATCAGGTACTTCATTTAGACCGTTCTTTTGAAAAATGACGTAGTCGAAATATCGATTTTTCGATAGAAATTTAAAAATGAAAGAAAACTGCTACCTTTTGATCTAGAAATATTGAAATTGAGAAAAGCAAGTTTTTGGAATTGAAAAAATTTCAAAAATTCAACATTTTCAAGACTCGGCCTGGCCCTGAACTTCTCTGTGTTCTACTACGAGATCCTCAACGCCCCCGACAAGGCCTGTCAACTCGCCAAACAGGTATAAAATGAGTATTTTTTTAAATTTCCAGCCACCTCGGAGAAAGGTCAAAACGCCTATAGCGAGGCATTGGATATCGCTAAAGCGAGTTTGCCCACCACTCACCCAGTCCGATTGGGCCTGGCGCTGAATTACTCGGTGTTCTTCTATGAAGTCGCATCGAGTCCCGATAGAGCATGCCAGCTGGCAAAACAGGTTGAAAAATTAAAGGGAAAAAGCGAAAAATGACGTTTTTATATTATTTTTGTTGAGACCATTATCTTACAGCATAACTTTTAATTTTATCAGGGTTGAACAAATTGTTGAAACTTATTGAGAAACTATTTAAAAAAACCAATTTTTAACGTAAATTAGAAGAAGTAAACGAAGGTAGAATATTGTTGCGGGAAATGAATTCTTATTGATTTGTTTATTTTCAGGCTTTCGATGACGCCATTGCCGAGCTGGACACCCTCAACGAGGACTCCTACAAAGACTCCACCCTCATCATGCAGCTCCTCAGGTAGGGAAATTTAAAAACAACGTAATTTAACAAAGAAAATGCTTTTAAGCTCAACTGAAATTATTTTTACATGGAAAGATTAATTCAAAAAGCGAGGTTTACAAGGTCTAAAATTAGGGAATAAATATTTCGAAGATGTTGAATTGAAAATATAACGTCTTTCCAAAGAGCATTTTCTAAAAAAATGAATTTTTAGAGACAACCTCACCCTGTGGACCAGTGACGCTGCCGCCGACGACCAGGTAAAAATTTTAGCAATTTTAAAGAAAAATATTTAAAAAATAAACTTGAAAATGAATAAAATGATTTTTTTAGGACGCCGGTGATGCTGGAGAGGGAGGCAATTGAACTCAGCAAGACAAAATTTGAAAATTTGGACCCCCTCCCAATTTTTCCCATTTTTATTCTCCTACCCCCATCTCAATCAATGCAACAAACCCCCTAAATTTTAAATTAAACAATAAAAACTTTAAGATTGTGCGACATTTTCATGAGTTTTATCCTAAATTTTTTTTACAATTTAATTCAAAACTTTTAAGTCCCCGGTTTTAGTAGAGTTTCTTCATCAAAACAAAAACCATACAAGAATCGATATTTTCTTTCGATTTCCAAATTTTAAGAAGATAGACTTTTTCTTCTTTTAACTTTCCAAATTATTTATTGTTCCACATACTCTTCCCATTTGAGTTTTGAGTTATTATTTGATTTTGATTGATGATCTTCAAATTTGATGCCAGGATTTTGGGAATTTTTGAACCTTGCTATTTTCGACGAGCTTTTTAAATACCCGCTCATGCAAAATGCTCTAATGCTAAATTCTAAGGATTTTCGCATTAGAGCAGGTTTTACATGAGCAGGAAATTTAATTTTTGTCGAAGGTTCCTGTATTTTTTCAAAATTCAAACATTAGCATCACTCTATTTAGCCAGCCACTCATTGTTTTAAGTTAAGCTATTTGTTTCTCTCCAGCCTCTTTGATCATAAAGTTCTTTGATTTCGTGTCGTTTACTCCATAAGCCACACTTGCTTCTCATAATGCAATTCAAGAAAACACATGAATAAATGGATTTTATCAAAAATGCTGAAATTTTGATTGAATAATACAAGAAATCTGTCGAAATATCATGAAGAATACTTATTTTACATTTAAATCGATATTGAACGGTGTCAAGTCAGTACAGTTGGATTTGTCGTAGTTTTAAACCGTAATTTGCGTAAATCATGCTAGAAAATTTTTTCAGTGAAAATGGCGGCCCTGAGCGCTACGCAGATGGACCAGAACATGCAGACATTTCGCGAGTTTCTCATGCAGGTAAAATAAAAACTAAATAGAAAATATTTCTTTTATTTTGAAACTTATTGATTTTTTCAATTTTAAATCTTGCAGTACAACAACGTGACGGAACGGTGCTTCAACGCGTGCGTCAACGACTTAACATCCAGGCTCGATTTTTTATCTGAAAATCTATGCTTCACAAGAATTGAAGGAATTTTGGAATTTACTGTTGATGATTTTTGTTCAGCCAGTTTATCTATTCAACAAAATATATGGAATATTTCCAGAATCATAGGTCTCAAAAAATTCACTCTGGAAATTTGTATTACAAGTAATAATCGGTTTTGGATAAATACGAATTTTTAATCTGCGAATAAAATTTCGATTATTTTCAGGACGGTGAGCGAAAAGGAGGAGCGCTGCAGTTCGAACTGCCTCGACAAATACCTCAAAATGACGCAGCGGGTCTCCATGCGATTCCAGGTACGGGCATTTTATCGATTTAAAAATTATAAGCTGAATTTTCAACACAAAATTATAGATGCTTTTGTTTGACAAAAAAACCTGTTTAAAAATCATTCTTCTCACGAAATTTCCATTTTTCTGCACATTTTTTCGTTAATTTTAAAGATTATTTTTCAGGAGCACCAAATGATATCGGCCGAAGCGCAGGGTGCTCCGATGAAGAACTGAAAAATGGAAGGAAAAGAAATCTGCCCGGAATAAGGGACTCGATTCTTGAGAAAAGATCTCGAATATCTCAAATTCAAAAGATTCACGGTATCACTTTAATTTCCGGAAAAATGTTATTTGTAGGTTTAAAATTTTTAAGGTTAAAGTGCTAGATTTCAGAAGAATTTTCTCAAATTCTTGCTTAAAAACCTACAGATAACCTTCCTAGTTGTTTTATTCTTCATTGTTATTGTTGCTAAATTTCGTTTTTCAGATCGAAGAAATTAGGAAATATATTCATTTTTAGTAGTTTTTATTTTATAAATTTCGTGGTTGAATGACCCAAGTTTATATCGGAATCATTGAAGTCGTAATTTTTCGGTATTTTATTTTGAACCCTATCTAATCCACTAAAACTTTGATTGATTGTGTGAATAATTTTTCTTCTAATTTTTGGAAATTTCTTATTTTTCACTTTCTAGCCCCATCGTCTATGCGCTGCATCAAATTCTGAATCCCCCAGTCATGCATAGATTGTTTCGCTCAGTGTTAGTTAATTACTACACTTAATCGCCCCTAATTATCTAATTTAATTATTCCAGACAGTTACAAGCAAGAACAATGGCAAGTGTGAGCAACATCAAATCTGCGGAAATCACCCAAAATGTCAAACCGAGCGTTTGGTAGGTTAATTTTCTAATTATCGAGTTAATTAGAGTGATTATCGATAAATGAATTATGTTCTAAGATCATAAATCTTTCACAAAATTTAAATCATTCTTCGAAAGTCAAAAAATGAAAATAATTCATATTTTGAAAGTGATAAAACTAAAAATCAAGATTTTTTCCAAAACCTTAAAAAAAAAATCTAAAATTATAAATAAATTTAATTTAGATAATTTTCAGGGTCGAATTCACGCAATTAGCCGTCGAGCACAAGGCGGTCAATTTGGGTCAGGGTTTCCCCGACACGCCAATGCCGAAATTCGTCGCGGACTGCATGAAGCACGTTGCTGAACATCCCGAAATGGTCGGCTGGCATCAGTATACCAGGGGTAATTATTTCGTTTTTGTCATTCTAAAACATGCTAGTTTCTTCAATGACTATCTTCATCAAAAGAGAAATGATATTTTTCTGATAGAAATTTAACTAAAAAATGCACACTAATAATCGACAAAGAGACGCTTTTAAGAAATATTATTTCTTCAGGATTCGGACACGCCCGTCTCGTCAACGTTCTGGCGAAACTTTATGGAGATGTTTACGGCGTGAAAATCGACCCGATGAACGAGGTATTTTCTGAAGAATTAGTTAAATTTCTAAATGATGCAATTTGCTCGAAGTTTAATTTGGCACTACTAGTTAATTCGAAATTAGTTCAATACGCCAACTTTTGTAACTTCTTAAAATATTTTCAGATTCTGGTGACCGTGGGCGCTTACATGGCTCTCTACTACGCGTTCAATGGCTGGATCAACAAGGGCGATCAAGTTATTAGTGAGACTTTATTATTTTAAAAGAAACTAGAAACATCCGAGTAGGGTACTTTGAAAAAGTAAATTTTTCGAGACTACATAAGAAAAGACTAAACCGTTTCAAAATTAAAATTACGAACATCATGAGCTTTGGGACGTATCAATTTTTGAAACTTCTAAAAATCTTTCAAAATTAATTTTTTAGTAATCGAGCCCGCTTACGATTGCTACCTGCCTCAAGTGATTGCCTGCGGCGGCGTGCCCGTCCCGATCACCATGAAATTGAAGGTTTTGACAATTTGTAATTTTATATTTTTTTTGTATTTTAAAATATTTTTTAATTTGAGTTTTAAAAATTCCAGAAAAACGCGACGACCAGCGCCGATTACATCTTGGATCTGAACGAACTGGAGTCGAAAATCAATGAAAAAACCAAGGTTTTATTTTTACTTTTTAAAAATAAATTGATATTTTCAGATGATCGTAGTCAACAACCCGCACAATCCCACTGGGAAATTATATACGCGTCAGGAGTTGGAGGTATTTTTAAAAATTTATTTCTTTCAGCAAAAATAATCTCTTCAGAATAAAATCAACATAATTCTTTTAAAAAATCTTCAAGAAAAAAATTGTTATAATTTTTCTTAGCAAATATTTTCAGGGAATCGCGGACCTCGCGAAAAAGTACAACTTGCTGGTGATAGCGGATGAGGTCTACGAGTACCACGTGTGGGACACGGAAACGATCAGGATGGGTAGGTTTTGAATTCTTTAATGCAATTTTAAATCCACTAGAAAACATTATCTTCAGATTTTCTAGTCATCTGGTTAAAGCTTTTGAAACATACTCTATAAATTCAGCAATTTTGTAGACGGTCTTATTTTTGATCTGCCTTATTCAGAAAGATCATTTGAAAATTCAATTAGTTCACATTTTGAAACTTTTAAATATAAAAATGTTATAATTTTGATGACGATTTCATAGTTGATCACGTACCAGGCACAACATGGTCGTTTAAAAATTCACTAATTTCACATTCATTTCTTTTTATTGAATTATTGAAGGCCTATAAAACTCTTCAGCGAGCCTTCCCGGCATGTGGGAGCGAACCATCTCTGTGGGCAGTGCCGGCAAGGTGTTCTCGGTGACCGGATGGAAGACCGGCTGGGCTCTCGCACCCGCGCACCTTCTCGGTCCCCTCAAAACCGTCCATCAGGTATCATAATTATATATCATTTTATCCATAACGCTAGGTTTAAAAATAACGTCATTAACGTTCATAACGAGGCAGGATTTGGTTTTAACTTAAAATATAAGTATGGTTCCAGAACTGCATTTTCACTCTGAACACACCTACGCAGGAATCTTTGGCACAGGCTTTCGAAAAGGAAGTCGAAATAATCGCAAAGGATATCAGTCAGTCGTATCTGAGGAAGGGACTATCTAGCGAATTGAAGGTGCTTGAATTCACTATTCATTTGCATAAAGTCAGGAATTATAGGTTTTGGAATCTCTTAACTTTTATTCCTATATAAATTTTACCTTGATTAGTTCAGGCCAAACGAGACAGACTTGCCTCGATGCTCAACAAGGCGGGCTTCAAGCCGATCATCCCCGATTCGGGCTACTTCATGATGGCTGATTTCTCGAATTTCAGTCAGTTTTTTTTAAAAGATTTTTTATTTGCTCAACCAGATAACTCGGTTACTTTGAAAAAAATACTATGAATAGACAGAAATTCTGAAATTTCGACATTTTTTAACTTGAAAACATTTTATGGAACACACGCCTTATTGATCGCTTTGCAAAATGAAACTTGATTAGTCGTAAATTTTTAAACATTTCACATTCGAAAGAAAATGAATTTAGAAGGCCCATTCCTCGAGGAAAAGCCTGGTGACGACCCACTCGACTTCCGATTCGTGCGGTGGCTTTGCAAGGAGAAGGTTTCGAGTTTTTTTATTTCCTGGAAATTTTAGCAAATTTAGAAACTCGCCACTATTCCCCCAACCGCATTTTACTCGGAGCAATTCAAAAAGGATAACGAGAATCTGATCAGACTGTGCTATTTCAAGGTTAGTTTGAATTATTCATGGATTTTTTTTGGATATTTTCTTTGAGATAATGAATTTTCTCGAACACGCTATCTTTTAAACTCATTTTCAGAAGGACGAAACTCTTGACGCCGCTGAAAAGATCCTAGATGAATTTGCGAAGGAACAGGGCTTGGCAAAGTAAAGAAATTCGAAGAGAAAAATTATGAATTCGAATTGCGGGATTCTATCCTTTTTACTGGTAGGATTTTTACAGTTACAAGTCATTTTTGTACAAGAGTAGGTTAAAATTGTTTAATTTTTAGATGCATGAATTGTATTTGATATTGAAATAAAGTTTTATTAGTTTGAAAAAGAGAGCCGGTGTAGTCCTATGACAAAGCCGTTCAATCGCCTATTTCGGTGATCCATCGTTGACCGTTTTAGCGTAGCAAGTCAAAGAAACCTTAATCCATAAATTCATCATCAATCATCCGAAAATCAAATTTCTAAATCCCCCTAGGCCATTTTCTAGGCCTCCAACGCTAAATTCTCGCTATCGTATTTGCACTGTGGTCTGTCGAAAATCGCGATCAAATTTAATCTTTCCTAGATGAATCGGATATATCTCAGCCTGCATCCAGTCCTCTATGCTCCATCATTGGATTAGGCATTTTTGACTGTCTATTGAGACTTCCTAGATTTAAGAAAGATATTTGCGTCCCCTGTCAAATGAGCCAATCAAACGAAAAAGTGGTCATTCATTTCGGAGCTGAACATAGCGCAAGTGACGTATCTACAGATTCAATTTGCATTACAGTTTTTAGATTTTTATAGAAAATTATTACTCTAAATTTGAATAGCCAGTTCATTTATTCATAAACGACTGAAATTTAATTGGCATTGAAGAATAGCAGACATTGTTTGATTCAGAGTCATGTGACTTGCTCATTTTAATTCATTTAAATTTTTATCATGTGCCAAAATATAATCGTGAGATCACTAATTTAGAAATTTTGCTTAGGTTACATCATTTAAAACCTAAAATATTTATTTTCCTAAAACACGTGCTAACCTCATGGTTTCATTGCTATTTATTTGAATCTTTTTCCTTGAAACATCAAGATTTTATCTTCAGACTTGCACTGGTTTATCTAGAAAATTCTGTTTCGGCGCTACATTTCACACGATTTTTTTACATTTTAGTAATAATGACGGGAAACTTCATCATTTATTTCTGGCTACTATTTTGGGTCAGAAGTTTGTTTTCCAGAATTTCAATAATGCAAACACCCACTTTGTCTTTACTTTTACTACAGTATCCAAATTTTTACAAAGCTAAAATGTGGGATAATAAATTTTGGGACTGCACTTTTGAAAGATAGATTAACTCAGGCATATTTTTTCCAGACCTGTTTTTCCTCGCATTAGTTTCCTTGCATCTATTCTTTTCCACTTACACGACTTTTGTCCGTGAAGGTCATGTTTTAGTGAATTTATGTACCTATAGGAACTAGGAAATACCTGTACAATGAATAATTCGACGAAGAAAACACCATTCTCGCATCCACTGGATTTTTGTAGCAAAGAATTGTGAGATGCTAGAATAAAATTTAGGTTAGAATTTTTCACGATTCGAGTTCGGTCATTGAATTCATATCTTATTTCTTCATTATCAATTCATTTGTAACTTAACACATTGCAGTCAAGAGTTAACTTTTTCCAAAACTATACTAAACCATACTACACATAAACCATGATCTAGACTTTACTATCCATACATAGACTTTGTAATTCAACAATACAGTCACTACTACCAAACCACAGTTCCAATAAAATCTTTGGACTATCATATTTGATTTCCGCTTCATATAAATTCTTCATCATTTCCATCAACTTAGCAAGAAATCCACTTTTCCACGAGGTAATCCACTCTTTCTTCTTTCCTCACTCTTGCGGGGCGTTTTTCAACCATTCCTGGCGACTTTTCACCAGCAAAATGAGAACAGTCATTTTTCTCATCGTCTCCACATTTCCCAGCATCTTCCAGAAATCTTTATTCCTCTTTAAACTTTTTATCTCAATTTTTTCAATCTCTTTATTCTGAATGCTATTTCTCAAGATTCTTTTCTCTAACGTCCTTTTGAAGACTATTTCGTCTGAGAAACTTTTTATCTGAATCTCTGCGCCTCATTCTCAGGATTCTCTCTAATTCTATGAACTTTTTGCAGGAATCTGCCTTTCTTTGTTCTCCAAAATCGTAGCACTATTTCGCGTTCCCAATCCATTTATCGCTTTTTTGTTTATCCGATTATTTGAAGTAGAATGAGAATTGTCGAAATCGCTTCATTGTTTTATATACGTAAATCTAGACCATTCCGTGCAGTTAGAATGATTGAATCATGTTATTTTGATAAATTCTCAATAAATATCATAAAATCTTTAGTAACAGAAAACTAGATGAAACTTTCAGTTAGAATGGGCATTATGTTGAAGCATATTACAAAATCATAACCTAGCTAGATTTTTTAAAACTATGCTTCTAAATTAACGATCTCGAACTTCATGTCTGTTATCTATTGTTAATTTTTTTATCTTTAGACTTATTATATCAAACCAATTCATGTAATTTATTATTTTATCTAAATCTCGATCTTTCGTAATAATTTGCATGATGATTCGTGTACGATATTCACTTTATTTGTGCTTCTAGTGCCTTCTCTTTCCATCCTCGACTTCGTACTATTTCTCTCTCTTTTTTTTATTTATCTTTTTACTCTCCCTTATTCAAGTGCTATTTTGTCGGTCACTCTTTGACTGGACATAGACGCGACTAGCCTTTCTCTAAACCCTCTTTCTTTCTTTCTCACACTTTCTCTCCCCTTTCTTCTCTCAACTCTCTCCTTTTTCCACACTATTTCTCCTCTTTAGGTATAGTCTTTCGCTTTGCATTGGTCCTCTCTCTCACAACAGTCCCCCTTCAGGTCTCTAGCACTCGTCATTCACCACCGTATCGATTTTATAAATAGGCGTTCCTGTCTACAAGCCTGAAGTGGGGCCAAGGAAAATTCACTTTTTTTAATAGAAATTTATACTAATTTCTCTTCGATTTATGCTAACTTTAGTATCTCCCATTTTTTTCTTATGAAATTCGATTGAGCGGGAAATGTGCCGAGTTTGATATGACTCATCTATAGAAATGCGTATTTGAATTTTTTTTTGGAAAAATACCATCCTTTAAAACTTCAGTCTAAAGATTCAGTGTTTTTACTATTCTTTTCAAATTTGATATCTTTGAAATCATATCTGCCAAAACAATACTATCTTATCTTTGAATTCTGATCCGTTTCTATTTGATCTGAACGTATTATTCACTTACTACTATATATGTTTTCCCCGATTGTACATTACATTTACATTGGCATTGATTGGTCTAATCATCCGAATTCTCTGCATTGCGTCCAAGCCAATTTTCCAAATTAGTCTCTGCAGAAATACGGCAAACACTATATTTGGACTGTTACAGTAAAACCGTTCAAAGGACATTTATTAGACTGTATTCAATTAGTGATTCGTCCAAAAATATCTATTCTTTTAAGTAATTTTCTTCCATTAATCAAAATCAAGCCTACACAATAATGCTACTGAATTGAATTTCAATCACCCTGACTTCTAGAAAACTGAATCACATTTTAGCAAAATTGATTCATCTAGCTTTAAACTTGACTATCAATTCACAGAAATTGGCCCTATAAGTTTCTAAGAATTACAACGCTTGACTCATAAAATCTAAGATGTCCTGTTAATCACAATGGGTGGATATCAAACATTTTACAGCAAATCTAACAAGACTACTAAATTTGTATCAGCTGATAACTTCTTCCGTCTTCATCTTTTTATTAATTTTCTACACTTTTTTGTTAACCCTTCTACAAACACAATGCCGCGAAATAGTATTTTGAAAGATACAAAGAATTTTCAACTATCTTTTCCTATCTCTGAATTCCCCGTGTTATTTCTCCATCTTAGCTTCAGCGATTCGTGTTTTCTTTTATTCATTCTCTTCTCTCTTTCTTCAATTTGCTATTTCTTCCTTGATTACACTATCTTTTCTCTATTGTCTCTTCATTTTTGCATGATCTCAAATTTAATGTAATCTTCATTTTCTTTGATTCTCTATTGTTTTATTACACTTTGAGTCATTGTTTTTTTTTCGGTTCCATCGTTGTCTGGTTCCGTTGTCCTTTCCTCTTTTTGTTGTCTAGTTCGTTGTTTTTCCAATTTCTTGCGCTTCCAAATGGCATTATTACATTCACATTCGGCTTTATATTCATCTTCAAGTTGATATTGTTTCCTGTTTTCATGTTTTTATGAAGTCTTTGTCAAAACCATTCACAAGTGTTGTCATCGCGCGCTTTTGATTTAGAGGACAAAATTTATGAAATTATCCTTCTAGCTTACAAACTTTAACTTTTATAACCATAAGAAAACGTTTTTTTAATCTTTTATTTGAAATATTTAGGAGATTTTGCACGAATTAACCCTAAAAATTTTCAAATGATACTGAACTTGTCTGAGTTCTAAATGGAAATACTGTTTCACTATGCGACTTCTAAAGTTTTGTAAACCGTGCAATACTAGGCATTTTCCATTTTACACTTTTGCAAAATTCTAGTTGTATTACAATTAGAGGTGGAAAGGACTATGATTCATTTAACGTCATCATCACCAACTTTTCATTCTTTACTATTTTCTAAATTAAAATAAGTTCACTTGAAAATTCAAACATTAACTTTACAATACTGATTTTCGACTTCTATTGACCTTTATCATGAACGCCAAGGCTTCAAAATGATTGATAAGCTAAAAATAGCATCGGTTGAATTTTCTAATCCTGATATTTTGTTACTTTTTGCTTTTTCTCTCAAACCACCTGATATTTGTTAAAACTGTACGATGTACTTGAGTAAACAATGCTCGGAGAGTGTTCTAACTAATCTGTAGGAGGCATAACTTCGCATACTTGAGACGACAAAATTTGAGAGATATTAGAAAGTTTGGATATGATTTTGATGAGAGTTATGTTGATAAAGAGATAGAGTGTTAGCTTTAGATACTGCAAGATTTGATTAACAAATGATATAAATCACAGATCGTAAATTTTATCATTGATCGTCGTGTTGAAACCATTATTACTTTCGGAAATTAAATTCTTGATAAAATTTTAAAAATTTGAACATTAAAATTATAGCATTTTATTTAAATTCTTTGCTCAAACGATTTTAGCTCGTGTTTGAATATCCGATGATTCATTTACTCTCTGATTCCCTATTTCCCTATTACCAAATCCAATCACTTACCCACTTTTCCCTCGCAACCCACCACCACTTATCCTTATACCTGGCTGACGGTTTTTCACATTATCAGTCCTTATCACTGTCTATCGCTCGTTTTCTCCGATTATCAGTTCTCATCACCTTTTCCCCCTACAGAACTAGATCACTAGACCAAAAGTGAGTACTGACGCAAAATGAGCTGGAAAGAACTACGTGTTCTACCTTTTGCTAGAATAATAACACTTTCAAGTAGGCTTCAAAAATGTTTCGGATATTTCAAATAATTTTCTTTGACGAATACGACATTTACCTTGGTAACTAAACATTTATGATTTAAAAATAAGACTCAAGTTTCGAAAATATTCATGACTTTGTTTTCACCTATACAATAATGGCATCAACACCTATGTGTTTCATAATTAATTTGGTAAAAGTTCCAAGAAATTTCAAACTCATAGGATTACTTTGTTTGCTAAGGTCATCTGGCATTAGTTAGTGGAAAAAATTCGATTTTCAAACAAAAATTATCCAGAAAGCCGCCACACGTGATGCAAAGTGCGATGGATGATGCATTCCAACATAAAGGTTTATTTATGCCATTAAAGCAGGCAGTTGGTTTACATTTGATGAAATTGAGCCTGCTTTTTTCTCCAACGCACTTCAACTTTTGCACATTTAATCCTGAAAAACTAAGACAATCATTTTTTTTTCTATTCAAACAGATTTCAGAGAATTTTAGGGTTAAATAATGTTGATTAGGAAGGAATAGAATTTCTGAAGAAGTTAGAAATTTTCTCGATTACTTTTTGAGCGGCTCAAAAATCGCAATTCGATCAGTAAAAACTTGCTCGATCAACCGATTTTACATCTATGTAAATATCAAACATCATTTCTCCTTACTAATTCGCAAATTTACCCCTGTCTAGGCTGATTCTTAGGTCAATAAAGATTTTCTTGGATCAGAATTTGAGTAAATTGACTCGGCATCAATGTAAATTTGACTTTATCGATGTCGAGATTTCAACCTAACTCTAATTTTGCAATACTTCGCTTTAGTAAAGCTATCTTGCCTGAAAATTCATTTTTAAATCTAGTAATAATTTTCAAATTAAAAAAATAGAAGGGCTAAAATTGCTTGCATCTTGGCTAACATTTGCAAAAAAAATCTCGTTCCTCAATTTTTGCATTCCTGAGCAGAGAAATGGACATTGTTTCCGACCCATTATACGATTCTAGGTATTAGGTTTTTTTTTTCAAATTTAGAACCTTGTCTAAAAGATCTTTGTACTTTACTACAGATAATTTTACTAAATTTATGGCAAATATTTTCCTTCGTTTATAAAATAATAACTCGAAAATGAAAAATCTAACTACTCCCATCGAATGCCCATTTCCCTCAAAACATATTCAATCAACGTTTCCAAATCGGCCCATAATTGTTGTTCAATGGCAATGGCGTGCAAGTTTTAGCGTAGGGGATTTTCTTGTAATCCCAAAATCATCGCGTTTTATCTACAATACTTTCATCTGAATCATTTAATTATTTCTAAATTTTTCCATTTCAAAAGTTGAAACATTAAAAAAAAGATATTTTAAAGTTTCTTTTCTAAATTTCTCATGTTTTAGCTATTTTTTATTCAATGCATTTCTAAAATTACTAATCTTCCTCGTGTTCTTCGTTCTAAAATTGCATTAAATCAAACGTGCTTTGAAAATTTTCGGATAATTTCCTCTCAAACATATTCGCCTCAAAATTGACTTCTTCTAATTTTACATAAATATTCTAATATCCCCACAGTATCATTCATCATTCATCCCTCTCCTCCCGACTAGCCATTGACAATTTCTACGTGTGAAGGGCTCTTCAAGTGATCATCGTCTAAGATTTTGCGTGCTACTTCCGCAGTTTTTCCACCATATCGTTGACAATTTTTCATCTTTTTCATTCTTTCTCCCCCTTTCATTCTTTCCCTCTTTCTTTTTTCTTTTCCCTCTCAAATCCCAGTTATCTCTCTATTATCTCGAATTTTCAAGCTTTCTACCATAATCTCTTCAGGAAATGCTTCCCGCGCGCTTGTCTTCCCGCGTCAATGCGTCAAGTGCGATTTTTCTTTCTCATTTTCTGTGATATTTCTCGAATTTATCACTGTACTCTTCCCCCACTTTTCAGTACTATTTCACATTTTTTCAATATATCTAGCTTGTACTATCTCGTCGAATTCTGCACCTCTACCGAACTGATTTTCACTTCATCTTCACTTTTCTCTCTCTCTATTTACCATACTATTTCCTCAAATTTTCTTCTTTTTCCCTCCTCTCTCCGCGGTGTGTACGCAAAATCTCAAGACGAGCTCTGCTGCGGTGCGCGCGCGACAATTTCTGTGCTTGCGGTGAGCGCAACGGCTTTGCACGGAGACGATTCAGCTTGTCTTCTTTTATCTCTATTTTCCGTACTATCTCTCTTTCTCCACTTTCTTCCTTTTATTTTTCCCATACTATTTTCTTCCTTTCTTTCTTTCTTTCTATCTCATTTTCCAATCTTCATCTTTCCCACACTATTTCCATGCTTTTTTTATCTTTCATCTCCACTTTATCATAACTCTTTGCTTTGTCCCAGATTTATCTTTTCATCTATGCGAATTTATCTATGAGCGATATCTCTATGCCCTTCGAATATCCAGCGTAATATTTGATATCCTTCAACTCTTTCTCCCCGCAAGATTTTACGTCGAGACGTAATCCTCTGTAGAAACAAAATGTGCTTGACAATTTTTAAGCGGACAGGAAAAATTACGATATGTTTCGCGTTTTTGCTAATTTTTTCGACAGTTCAACTCCACTATTTTAAGGAGTTTTAGTTTGTCCTCGAATTTTTCTGAAATTTACCTATTTCTGCGAATTTTCATCCCATTATCTCTAGCAATTATTCCCAACGCTAGAGCGATTATTTCGAGCGCACATCACTCATTATCATTTAGAAATATTTGCTCTCTTTGATCTCCCCTATACTTCGACAACAGACTCTGCTACCCGATGTCAAAATACCGATGCCATAGCTTGTTCCCGTCATTGATATTTATCTGAATCTTCTCAACCAAATTCCAATGCTAATCGTGGTGACATATTCTGAATTCGTTGTCTAACGTCCGAATTGCGAACTCCGACGTTGATATCAGATCCTGACATTGATGTTTACCGAATTCCACCACCTTGTGATAATTTGCCTGGTTCGCCTCTCGATTTTTGCGCGTTCTTCAATTCTTTGTCATTTTTTGTTCGACTGCTTGGAGCACTTGACGACGACGACGGGCTTGTTTCCCGGAACCGGTCAGTCTTTTTCCTCCGGAAATCTCTATCATTTCTCTTTTTTCACAATTTCCCGTACTATTTCTCTTTTCTCTAGCTTCTTTCCCAATCATTTTTCTATACTATTTCTCAAATCACTTTTTCTTATGCTCTAAATTCCCATACTATATCCCGCTTTTCTAGTTTCTTTTTCCCTCTCTCGTTTTTTTTGCTATATTTCCGTGCGCTTTTCCGCAACATACTGCAATGGCAAATATCAGCGAAGAAACATTGACTTTGACTCTATTTGACGCGCAAAATGTGAATCACTATCAATGAAAAACTACGCGGATTATGATTGATGAAAAAATGATTTGAAAGTTTTCTGGAATAAAATAGGTCCTAAATGTCTCGCCTTTCCGATCGCATGATTACACTGCCCGGTAAATAACGTATAATATTTCATGTATCTTTACATTGGGGATGAACCCATTAACCGCTAATTATCAGACCCAATTGTCGATCATTTTTGAAATTTATTTCCAAATTCGTTCAGAATTCAAAAATCCTTAGTATCATCAAAAATGACATCACTTTCCCACATCATGAGCCCGAAATCCGCGAACATCCCTCTCCACCTTCAATCCCTTCGAATTCGCCCAAATTGGCATCATTTCAGAGGTTTTCACGGTAAAAATCTATTAGGCTAGAAACGGATATTGACGCCTTACTCTGGAACAATTATCCCTAAACTGCGAAAAAAACACTTATGAGATCCGAAACTTGACTCAGAAATCTCGATTTTTACCGGTTTTCTGCTCTATTACTCTATTTTTCCTCGAAAATTTTGGTATTTAATGTTTTGATATTTTTAAAAGAATATTTTTGAAAATCTTTTCCATTTTTTCCCTGGGCCCGTACCAAAGTCTATTCGGTTGACCTCAGTCCAACTGTCTGGAGTCTCTTCAGCAATTCCCCCCTATTTCTCACCCCAATCGGAAAGTTAGTTGGGCTGCGGTCAATCTAACTTTTAGATTGGGCTGAGATGCACGAAATAGTTGTATGAAATTGAGAGGGACCTCAGCCTAATATTGGGGGGCAAAACTGCCCCCCAACTTTCGGCTGAGGTGCTCTCTCAATGTTTCATGCTATATCATTCGATTGAACAGTTAGATTGAAATGGGTCCAATTGAATTTTTAGATTGGGGCGAGAAATAGAGAAAGATTGCTGAAGAGACTCCAGACAGTTGGACTGAGGTCAACCGAATAAATAGACTTTGGTACGGGCCCTGATTTAGTTTAAAATATTTGGAAATTTTTTTCAGGAACATTTTTCTGATATTTGATATTTTTCCTGAATAGTTCAAGCAATTTTCGTCTATTTTGGGCCAAAACGCGGCGCGAAATTTTGAAGCTTTCGACTCCAAAACAAACAACTCGGAAAATGGTCACTTCATACGGCCAGAGTGAGAGAAAATTCGAACCAAGAGATTTTAGAGAAAACAGAAATTCGGAAAAAGCCGATTCTCAGGTTTGCGCGCTAAACAAGAAAATTTCATACCGGTGGAATCAGGAAGTCGGGAAAAAACGATCTGATTTTTATTGTAGAAATCAGAAATTTATGGCTTTTTCTGTGAAATCATTTTTTTCTTGAGAAATCATAACTTTCTTCTCAAAAATAACGAGGATTTCTTTCAAATTAAAGCAGACATTTTTCGTTTTTTTCTGCAAAAGTAAAACTTCACTTTCATCTTCCCCGATTTCTTTCAAATTGTCTTGATATCATCATCTTGAGTCACTGATAATTGCATTATCTTGTTCGGCAAGTACAAGATGAGAATTCTTTGTTAATTGGTTCCGATTTTTGGGGTTAAACGATTAGATTGAACTTTTTTGACCCGATTTTGGAAATAGGCTAAAAAATTATTCATTTTTCTGGCACTGACATTTTTTTTTTATTTTTCAAGAATTTATAAATCAAAAATCCAAAAATTTTGAGACGATTTTTCTTCTGCCAAATTAGTGACGGTTCAAAAACTGTCTGGTTTCAAAATGTTACCTGCAAGCGCAAAATTGGGACAGAAAAATGACGCGCTAGGATTTTCGGCGAACACTTCAAAGACTGCAAGAATTACTCGACCTAAGTTAATCATGTAGGTAAAAAGTAGAGCAAAAATTGGAATTTTGACGTAGTTGTTATTCATCTAAACATAGCTAAGGTTTTCGCTAAACTTATTTTTTACACGAAACTTGATATAAAAGTTCAGATCGCCGGGACTGTGCACTGCCAAAAGTGAAAGTCGTAGATTTTGTTTGAGCATACTTGCTAAAATAATGCATGCGTCTCATGCTTAAATTGCTATCAAAGCAATTATCTTTCAGCTTTGTCATTCTAAAATTTACATCAAAATAATCGAATTTTTGTTTCGTAAAATTGCCAAATCCGAATCGCAACAATTATCTATCATCACTTTCAACCTTTGACTTTTCTGCAACCCTACCTTTGATCTGTGCAGAACTTCGCTATTGTATGTTTACTAGATCAAAATGCGTGATTATGTTTGTTTACACGAGATGTACTTCAAAAACTCGACTCCATGCCGCTTAACTCAACCTAAATATTTATATTCAACACTGTAAACGTTCACTTTTTGCCCTCATGAGCATTCCATATATTTCCCGAATGTTTACCCTCATTTTGCCAGGAAATTACGAGTTATCTGTCATTTTATTTATAGCTAGGTATTTCTGATCTAGAAAATGCAATTTCTCCATTGTGCAGCCATAATTTTAGCTCATGTCTTTTCTAAGGTATAAAAATTCTGTGCGTCTGAAGTTACAAATTATATTCTATTTTATTTATATCGAGGTATTTCTGACTTTTAAAATTTAATTTCCTTATTTCCTATTTTGCCTAAGGACGTAATTTTAGATATTCCCGCTTTCTAAACTTGAGCATTCAAATAAGCGTGTCTTCTATGTTTTTTTATCCGGATAGTATTGTTAATATATTCTGCAGAAGTAGCTATGCGACTTTTTCATACAGCGCTTTTCGAAGTTTTCACCTTTAAAGCGGATAAGCTTGGAATTAATTAGCTAATGTTTAAAGCATAAATATATGAGCATTTCATTAACGACCAAGTGTCGAAAACATTCACATGTTTTTATGAAAGCATAAAATTAGCTTCCTTTAAAAGATATCGGTGAATGAACTCCATACAAATTCATTTTCTCGCCCACATGTTAAAAATAAAATGGACAATTTTCCTACTGAAAAACGGAAAAGTTATCCTCGTTTGTGGCAAAAAATCATCGATATTTTTACTAAAGAATAGAATTGATCATTTTTAAAGAATGGTTGAATAAAATTAGGCTTAAGTAATTTATTTGTTTCTTAAAATTTAACCATCAATATCTATATTTACAGATATTTTCTGCTAAGATAAAATTATTTCTCTTCCTATTCAAAATCTCGTTTCTTATTTCATTAACCCACAAATTCAAAGGAAATGAATAGACAAATTAGTAACCCCCAGATTCAGGACTATTTTTGAGCTCATTCCTTCAAATTAAATCTGAACCTGAGGTTCAGCACAATTTTACTCGTCTCATGAACACAAATATCTTGTCAAAATTGGATTTACATCATCTTCTTAGTTTCTCTGCTGAATTAGTTATATTTCTCATTTCAAACTACGCCTACTTTCTCAATGTCCTTATGAAACGAACAATATTTTAGGATTATCATTCTTAAATCTATTTCTTCAATGTTGAAACATAGGACACTGAAATCTGCTGGCATATTTTTGAAATTTCCATTTTGGTCACCAAAATCCGAGTGTTTCTCATTTTGGAAATCCCCTTATTTGTGGGCCTATTTTATGAGCTCATTTCGGCGCTTCAATATGTAGATTCTGAAAATCTTTCTTCCCATGCTTAGGGATAGGAGAGAAAACCCGGTTATATCTATTATTTTAAAATTCGGTTTTTGAGAATCTTTGTCAATTTATTTGTGTTTCACAGACAGGCTTGTAGAATTTATGAGCAGTCTCAGAAATGCCAGGCTTGACATTCAAATTTTGATTGAAGGAAATCACGCGATTTGTTCTTAACTCAGAAAAAATCTTAATTCTTCAAATTGTTGCCCTAAAAATCTATTCAAAAACTACAATTTTACGATTTATTTAAACATTTCTTCTGACATTACAATGGTTTGTTTTGCTATGAACTATCTATTGCTTTCTAACTATGTTACGATTCATTTTATGCAAAGATATCGTCACCTTTCAGATTCCAATATGATCTTGTTATATATGAGATGTGTTTGAAGGTCTATTCTTCAATATATAGTTAGATTTTTTCTGACCGCCTTTCTAGACGTGTAGCTTCAAGTCATTTATCTTCAAAATTCATCTCCAAGACGCGTGCCGCCGACTTCCGTGCTTTAATGCCGTTAAAAAACGCGTAACCCGGCGGCAAACATTTGGAAAATTTTAAAGTTTTTTTTATAAGTTTCCGATTTTTTCCAAATTAAAAATGATTTAATAGTCGATTAATTCGGTCTGTGATCGTTGAGTTAATATATTTTCCATAAGTTTCAAGATTTTGCTAGTTTGAACCAATTGAAGAATTCTACAATGGTTTCAGTTCGTTGGCTATAAATTTATCCGTAACAAAATCTTCTCTTCAAACTTTCTGAATTATGCTCCAAAAATTCCAAATCTTGCCCGATTTTTGATTAGTGCTTAAGTGGCATGTTCCTCAATATTTAAGACCAGAATTTCTAATTGACTTTGAATTCATTACGAAACCCACCCCTTTCAATCTCCAGTGACTCATCTCAATTTTGTAAAACATGCTCAAGTAAAAATAAGTTGAACTAGTTTTTTTGTTGTAGAAACGAGGCATGGTTTCATAATTTATTTACTTTCTATCCCACTTGCGTATTAGTCAAAGGTTACCTGTAGCTAAATACCTAATACATATTCAATAGTGTTCATTTATAACACCCCCAAGTTAGTTCCTTTCTAATAACTCGATTTTCCGATTTGCATCCAAGAAATTATAAGGGGGAGGTCCGAACATTTTTCCTATAGGAATTTGATACATAGTGGGATTCGTTAAGAAATTTTGCTTAATAGCCTGGCTTAAGTCGGTCCGTACGATGAATCCGACTTAAGATTTACCTAGGTTTTCTTGTAACCTATAACTTTTTACCTATAAATTATAATACATATTCAATCGTGTTCATCTAAAACACCTCCGCCACTCTGTTTCTTTCTAATAACCTGGTGTCAATTACTTGTGAAGAGGCTAAGGATTTGTGTTATTACTTTTTCCGACTTCTTCTCCAATGCTATTTCTCACTTTCGATTTCTTTTTCTCTTGTTATAATTCTAAACTTCCTATTTTTCTATCTTTCTAACTGTCATAATTGCACGCATCTCATTCATAAGGCAATACACCTCTTCTTGACATAAGCTTGAAATCGGTTCAATTGAAGTTTGGAAAACAATGTTTTTGAAGTCTAGACATTTAAGTAGGAAAGTTTATTTTTGTTATAATTTAGTTATTCAAACTTCAGCTATTAGCAAACTTTGACTAGTAATTGAAATAATTTATTCGATCGATTGCTTAGAATTTAAATTTAGTTATTCTCCAAAATTCTGATACTTATTTCATCCACTTAATTCCTCGAATTTCACTTTATCTTGATTATCCACCTTATCTTTTATAGCTTTTTTCTTGCAAAGCGTTATTTTCAGGCAGGTTTGACCTTTTCTATAAAACGACTGCATCGCTGCTTTTTCTTTTCCGAATTCTTTCCAACGCTATTTTTTGTTTTCACGCTTCTTTCTGATTTTTCTAACGCTATTTCTCATTCTTACAGTCATTTCGCCTTTCATAGCTGCGATTGCCTTTGCAGCTTTCATACGTCTCTCTAAAACTATTGCTGACTTCTTTCTGCTTTCTTCAATTTCCAGACTATTTTTCTTTCTTCCTTTTCCGACTTCTTCTTCACTCTAAAGTCTTCATGCTATTTCGTTCATTAAGAATACAAGCTTTTGCGTACAGAAAAAGCTTCAGAAAATCGCTATGTCTTTGACTTTCTCACGCGTTTCGAATAGTTCTATCTAATCCAAACTAATCGTGGATGAAATTTAAAATTGAGATTTTTCTTTCTTTAACTTATCACTTTTCTAATAATCCTGTGATACGATGAAATGTAAAATACGAAGATTTACGGTATAAATTAGTGTTTTCTCTCGAATTTCCACGTAAATCCATAATAGTTTGATCCAATATTAAAATTATATTTCATGTAGGCGTTAGAACTCTAATTTTATTCATTTTCATTTTGCGATTAAAATTATAAGCTATACATAGTCACACCCTTCGGAAATTGTTTCACTTCATTTTTCCAACTTCGCAAAAAAATCCTATTGTTTTGATGAGCGCTAATATCAAACTTCTCACAACATTTTCCATTTTTCTTTCCATAAAATTGTCACGTTTTCGATTTTTGCTTATTTTTGTTAAAATGTTTATATTTTTGCAAGGTGAAAGCGCGAGCCGATAACATCTTTTGAAGGATCAATAGAAATTTAAGACATAAAAAACAAGTTTTTTTTCAAACTCATGTAAAATTCTAAAACGATAAAATTTTCACTAAAACAAATAATATAACAACTTCTTGTCATGATTGTTCCATCAATCAAAGGTAAGTCATTTTCAGCACCTACGATATATATTTTCTGAAACCTACATTAGAAATTTTATCATGAGCTATTCTACTTTTATGAATTTATGTTGTAAATATTTTAAGCCAAAAATATCTAAACGATATTCCAGTACGTCATTTCCAGAAATTATAACTTTTTTTCAGGTACCTAGATCAAAGAATTTTTTCAAACAGTTGATTTTGCGAGTTTGACATTGATTGATTAACTCGATCGCAATTTCGCGTAAAGAAGAAGATAGTTAAAAAATGACACTGATAAGGAGAAGACTAGACGATTTGGTGAATTTCACGGAATTTCCACTTTCAAAAAATTATTATTTTTAATTTTATTTATTATGATTCATCGGGTTTTTAATTAGGTTAATCATAAATGTAGTACAATTGACGTATGTTATACAATTTTCCAATAATCATTTTGATTTTTGAGATTTTCAGTCCGGTGGTAGGCACCTCTTTAGATATTCTAAAAAATTATGCACCATTTTTCCCTATTATATCTATTATTTAGGTTTAGTTGCAAAAATTTTGATCTTATTCAATATTTAGCTATTAACCCCTAATTAGACAGCACAATTACCGATTTCAGAAGAAAATATCCTTATTTTCTTAAACATCATCTTAATCATTGATATCTTCTTCTATATTTGAGCAATCTCAATATTATTCGCTTTTATGATGTGATAAAGTTTGATGATGGTTTGTCATGACTTCGCCTCTTCCTGCAAAACACTCCCCACCCCTTATTCATCCATCATCGCTCTATTCATATTCATTCTCTCGGCTTCGGATGAAGGTATCGTTTATCCTTCCATTTCTTTGAATACCCATTTCCCATATCTATTTTCTCTATCGATATTTTTCATTATCCTTCGCTATCATATCAGAAATCATCTAATTTCCGAATATGAAAGTTTTTAAATTCATCCGGGACGCCATAAATTTTGAAACCTATCATCATGAGGGTTACTGAAATTTCATCCCCCATCAATTAAAATTTTTAGTTACTTTGAACATCCTTGATTTTGCGAAAAATACTTTTTTTTTTTTTAAATTTACTTCCCCTCCCCACCCATTTTCCCCTACAACCATTTCCCCGAAAAGAATTGTCGGTTCGAATTATCTCTTCTTTCGTTTTCAGTCAGTCTACAGTCACTATAAAGAGACGGGTTCCTTTCCTCCTTCATTCTTCATTCTCCGTTTTTCACGATTTATGATGTATGTTGACGTTCGAATTCAGTGTGCATCTTTGTGAAAGAAGTATTTGCGATAGGCGTGCCAAATTTGCACACATGAATTTCAGCGAATAGGCTTCAAGTTTTGAGACGAATAACAATATGCAAAATACTTCAATTCTACAGCTACATATTTCTGCTAATAGAATGCAAACTAACTTCTAAACAATATTGCGAAAAAGTTAATTGCAATAATTTTTAATTAGATGTCGAGTTTTCAAAGGACTAATCATTGAATCAATCTTTGAATCTTTTGCGATCTTTCTTTGTCACCAATTGAACTTTATCTTAATTTCTCAAATGTGTTTCGCGATTTTTATCGTGGTTAATCGATGAAATTATCGTTAATTTTGCGTACGTTCCGAAATTTAAATAATTTAAAAATCAAACGTTTTTTTTCCAGATGCCCCTAATCGGCTCTTCAACATCAGCAGCTCATTTTTTCACGCTGCCCTTCCGACGGAAGAAGCAACGGTGAGAATTAGTTTTCAAGAGAAAAATCACAATTTAAAAATTATCAATTTCAAACTAGATTCAAAATGATGACAATGCATCGATATTATCGCGAATTATCATAGAATTCAGCGAATCTTCAATTTTCACATCCAGCATCATTAGTTTTACTGCAATTTTAATTATGCAAAAAGTTTTATCGATATTTTATTTTAAAATTTCTCTTCGTGTTCTCTATGAAATCATGCTTTACATACAAATTTTTAACAGGCAAAACTTTGAAACCTATACACCTTTTACATGCAATATTAAAAAATTTTTATATAAAAGTGCTTAGCGATGGTGAATTATTTAAATCGGTATTTCAATAATTTTAGAGATAATTTAACCCATTACATTTTCAGGTACACGATCAACCAACCAGAGGAGACGTACAATGTGATTTACCTGGGCAATGTTCTCACTGTGATGGCTCGCGGAGAAAACTGCTATGAAAAACCTCTGTCATTGATTTGGAAAGCATACTGCAGCAGGAACCGATCCGATTTGGCTATGCAGTTAGAGGTTAAAATTTAGTGTTTCCTAGAAATTATTTTAAAATGTTAAAAATAGCATATTTTTGTTGAAAATTGGCATATTTTCTAAAACAAAAAATAGCTGAATTTTCCAGATCACTCGATCAGGCCTAAAAGCAGAAACGAAACAGCAAGGATTGACAGAGTACTGGGCTCATAGGTTGATTTTTGAATTATTTTTAGAAAATGCAGTTTCATAACCTTAGTCAAAGACTATTTTACTCATCAGTAGCGAAACATTGAAACTTACCATTGATATATTTTTCAAGTTGTTTTCATCAATTTTTATTTTAGTTACTCAGAAAAGGATAATTTTGTAACTTATTGAGACAATTTTTATCAAATCAGAGGTTTCTTATCAAGCATTCAAGTCCAAAATTGTCCGAAATCGAATATTTAAAACATGTTCAACTTCGTATAATTTGAAACCTAATTGCAATAATTTTAGGGTAACCTTCTCCGCTGCGCCTCCCCAATATCCTAAAGTGTTCTGCTGGATCTACAAGCACGACGGAAAGCGGTTGAAACCGGAGCTTCGTTGCCACGCGGTTTTATGCAAAAAGAGCACCGAGCCCGCTATTATCCATCATCGGTTACAGGACTTTTTGCACGCTGCGTTGCAGGTGATTGGTCATTTCTTTATGAAAAGCTATATTCGAGATATTTCCTGGATCAAAATAGTATGAAGTATTCATTTGCATATTGAACATCATTATATTGTTTCATAGGTGGTCGTTCATTTTTGGAAGGCTCCTGGGTTAAAACGACATAAACCTCATTTTTCACTATTAGATGGGCTAGGATAAAGTTGCATAAATTTTGGCTACTTTTCAAATGATCGATCATAGGAATGGATTAGTATGGGAAAATTTTCTGGATTAAAAAAATGAAGCGTATTTTTGGAAGCTCTGCCATTACTTTTGTAGGTAATCTTTCATTTTCGTGGAACACTGGATTATAGGGTTTAGCTTTGAGAGCTTATTTTTGAATGCTGTTCCGTAGAACACTTTCCAGAAAATTTGAGAGAAATTGCACAAAATTTCAAAACATTTGCATTTTTTCTGTACCATGAGTCAGGCCGTTTACAGTCGATAAAATGTGGTCATGGTGACAAAACCCAAAGGTAAAAATTCGCGAAATTTGCGAAACATGAGCGGTTTTGGGACTGATGAAACTAGTCGCAACCTTGCACCGATGATATTGATGAAAAATGCGTGCCTCTTACAAAAGAAAATTATCTTGTCTGCAATTTTGAAGCCGAGATGATGCGTTTAAAGAATATTTTTTGCAAAGCAACCTAGCTTTTTCAACGGATGATCGATCATGCAAATTCAATTTTGTATGAACTCAAACATTTTTGCAGTATACATACGAAATTTAAAAATATATTTTGCAAAATACAAAATACACCCTGATTTCACAATAATAGTATAGTTCACGGTACCATCGTAACAACTTAGGGCTATCATATTAGTGATTGTTCTGAAGATTGACTGTCGCGCTGATTAGATTATCGAAATTCCTTGGTTTTTTAGGTTTCCGTTCTCATTTTCAAACCATCTTTTCCAACTGTCTTAAATTTTCGGTCATACTCGGAAAATTGCAGAAATTTCTAGAGTTCTGCTGAACACATCTAGAAGTTACGGTCTAAGATAACTCATCCTAAATTATCTCGTAAAATCAAAAGTTCTAAAGGCTATTTGGAAATTAAGAGAAATAGCATTTAGTAGAGAGGGAAAAAAGATTTCGTACTTTTCAGATTACTCTAAAAGGTTTAAAAATGCGTTAAAATTACCATAAGATAACTCAGCTCGAATTATCACGCTAAAAATTTACGATTCCACGTCAAAAATTGAGTCAAAATTACTCATTCTGACTTGTAGATTATCACTGATTTCATCATAAATTACCCTAAAATCACATTTGATTAGGGTAGAGGACCAAAAATTTCTTAACCTACGAACAATGCGTGACCATATTGACTTTCGCGACGAGTTGATAGGTTTACGGAAATTGTAATTAGGCGGCGGCCTTGTACTTTTTCTGACTTAAAAATTACGCATGATGTTATCATCATAACAATTTACAAACTAGAAAATTTAAGAAAAAAATGAATAAAAATAGTTTTAATTAATGAATATTTTGGGTATATAAACAGTATTATGAGTGCTATCTCAGATTAAAAATATTTTGTTTAAACTTTTAAATTTTTTAGAGCAGACATATAGCAGAAAAAGCTGCCTATATGTAGAATTATTGAATAAATTCTGATATTGTTTTTGATTTGGCCGCAAACAGTCTATTGAATACTTGAAATCCAACATGTTTAGAGAGATTAATTTTGAAAATATTCGAAAAATTGAAAAATGGTAAATATGAATTTAATTTCAGGAATACAAGAGGGAAAAGCTGGCGGCTCAAAATGCCCGACTTACCGGATCGGCTGGGTGTCCGCGAAGGAAACTTCTCCTTCAAACGGGCAGTTTGAATTTCCGACCGCCGGTTAGTCGGTCGAGGTCCGCTCCGAGGCTGGGCAGCATAGACGAAGAACAGGAGGTAAATTTATTATTCTTAACTAATTTAGAATTCAAGCTATTGCACTTAGTTTAACGCGCCTAAGAAAGATATTTGACAGTATTCATATTATTTATAAATTTGAAACTTTTAAATCAAAAGTAGCTTAGAAATACCTTGATTCGTACCAAGATCGCATTATTTTACAAGGCTTAAAATTTTCGCATCCCCTTTTGCGATATTTTGTATCCAAAAATCTTATTTCGATAGCCTACAATTTACACATTTTCGAATATTCGTTCCTACGCAAATTCTAGCCTAACATTATCAACCAAATCTACAAAATTCACTTGAGTTTTGAAATATCGTCGCAACTTATTTGCTCATGAAAATGTCATAAGGAAATGTTAACCACTAATTATCATAAATCTCTGTTTCAGTGGAGTTTGAATAGATCATGTGCAAAATGGACTCAGATAATCTTTTAAAAAAAAAGCTCTTAATGAGAAGTTGTGATGTCATACATGCAAAATATGAAAATATCCTGCCATGAGCTAGCTCTAAGCAATTGTTTGTTATCATTATTAAAAATTTCAAATGTTATTTTGGCTTAAATAATGATGATTTAAAAGAAAAATTTAGGATGATGAGGTTTCGGATACTGAGTCCGTCTGTTACCGAGCTGCGCCCGACAGACCTTCAAACGGTTCGTACTGCGGTAGCGATCAGTCACCCAATGAATCTTTATCTGGTATGAATCTTTGAATGACATTTTTAACATTAAAGTGGATTCAAAATTTAAAATGACTGAATGAAACTTTACCCGACCAATCGAGCTGCTTTCAAGAGAGTACCATAATAAAATTCTGAAAATAATAGCTCTAGAAATGTCGATGGAAACACAATAAGAAGAAACTAATTCGTTGAATTTGCAGCCTCCGGAGCCTCATCGACATCGTCGACTTCTGGTCCCTCGTCAGTGTGTTCGGACGAGGAGAGACGTTGTCAGAAGGAAAAAGACGATCGAAGACTCTGCAGGGGCGAGCCAGACAGTCTGTCCGATGAAAGCGGTAGGGTAGTTTGAGTTGTACATTCGGATTCGAGAACTTTCGGAATTTGTCATTCTGGAACCTTGTAACGGTAATTTGCTTCCAATAGAAAGTTCTCTGGATCCGAACATGGATTCTTTTATAATCAATATCTGATTGAGTTCCGAACTTCGCAATTTTCTGAATAAAGCCCGAACTCAAAAACTCATCCTGTCTTGACCACGATGAAATGTATTTGCTAGAAAATTTATCAGACATTTGAATAGCTTAACTCTCATACCTTGTATTAATGAAAAACGCTGAAATTTCATAGTAAAATTTTGAAGCATATATAATTTCCATAAATTTCCAGGCTACCACGAAGACGGGAAACTGAACCGCGAACTAAGTGAAGAACTATATTATTCGGATTCCGAGCTCGTAATTTTGGAAGAGGACTTTGATGACACTGTTACGGAGCAGGTCACGCCTCTGTGAAACTGAAATATCGAGTTTTATTCTTTGTCCGAATATTTTGATACATTTCCAAGTGGGAGAGCGAATAGTAGCCAAAAGATTAGAAATGATGGAGATTCAATACGGTTTTAAGAAAGTATGCTTCGAGAAAATTTAGATATTTTAGAATAATTTAAATTAATAATTTAGTATTGTTTTGGCGGTTCGCCTATAGCAAAACCTTCAAAAAATAGCCATGAATGAATATCTTCCTTCAATTTGACTTAAAATATGTGAAATATCTTGAAGCATAATTTTGAAAAATCACTTTGAATCGATATTATATGCAAAATAGCTCTATCTTCACCAATATCGTTTCCTTTTTCGTTTCTTTTCTGTAAATTTTGAAGACAATAATCATCATCAACGAATTTCTAGTGCCACTATTTCAAGCATAATATCCATGCTTATAATTTCATAAAATTCCCCTCTACATATATTATTTTCATGAGACGCAATTTTTGCTGATTACGGTGTACGTGTTTCATATTCATACTAAACTTTATATATTTGGTTTTAAGAAGCGTTTATCAAATATCGAGAATCCTTCGAAAATACACGAATTTCCTGGATATTTTGAAATTTTGAAAGATTCCTGGTAGTTCTATTCTGGCAAATTCTATCTATTTGGTATGTTTCCGAGATTAGAGACATCGAAATTTTCTACTTTTCATGCAGTTTTATTGTTTTTTTTTTTGTGAAAAATGGAGAGTTCGATGTTAATCCTAAAAAAATCTTTCTGTGATTTCTACTTCAAATTTCAGAACCCTGACATAGATCTTAAAATTTGTCTCTTGGAAAAGCCATCCAAATTCTCTTCATCAACATGTTTTCGTTTTAAAATTGGATTTATTTTTCAAGAAGCACATACAATTTGTTCATGCTAGTTTCTTTGGTTTGTTCACAATTTCATCTACTTTGTATACGAGGCTTACTTACTCCTACAATCATTTACAACTAGTGCCATTTTAAGACTATTCGCAACTATCTGATCATGCATTTACAACAATCCCTCTGCGTTTACAAAAATGAACCATGAAAATCCAACTTATTTTATTTGAAGCATTTATGATTTTTTACCCGAAATCATAAATAAATTGTATTTATCAGAAAAAAATGTGCAATAAAATATTATTTGGAAAATCGCCCGTATTGGAAACAAAATAAATGGAGATCACAATTGACGACATAGAAATCTTATCGAATAAATGACAAACGGAGAGATAGAAGTTTTGCAGGTACAAATAAAGGGATTTCAAGATCTAAACTTTACATAAATTCAGATAAATATGATAAAATGTTAAAATATCATAACTTCTGAAATAAAATAACCATGATGAAAAAAATGAAATTGACCCTCTACTATCATTGTTTAATCTAAAATAAAAGAATAACATAGCATGACAAAAAATCAGTAGATATTTCAAATTTTAGAAACTTATGGATATTGAAAAGCAGCTGTGTTGATTTGAATGAACGATGGCGTAATAGGACTGCCAGCGCCTTGCTCGACGCCTAAGCTGATGCACGAAGGTCGTCCGGATTCGTCAAAACTTCCGACTTTATTCGAATCGAGAGAGAATCGAGGTGCCATCGAATTCTGAAAATAAGAAATTAATTTGGTGTAAAGATGTCTCTTTTAATTTAAACTTGAATGTAATTTTTAATCAAAATATCTGCTCAGATCTGGATATCATTTAGCAGATGTTATGATAATATGATAGCATGTAATTATTATGAATAAAAGTGTTGAATGTTGTCTGATTCTCTATGATGTGATTTGTTTTTTTAAAAATGATTTCATGTGTTTCAGGTAATGACTACCTTGAATAATTATGAAATCATTATTCTTCACAAACTGTGGTTTCATAATTATGCAAAAAATGATGATAATTGAATGATGAGCTGTTTGTTTACGTTACAAGAACTTTTATGTTAAAATATGATGTTTTCTCTTTGATTTGATCATATCTTGGTACTGCAAATAAAGTGTCGTTTTTTCATCTGAGCTTCAAAATATATTGTATTGTTGTGATATGGCATAATTATTATAGCTGTATGCTTTTAACTAACGAAATGCCAAAACTAACCCTTTCTTTGATGTTGGTAATAGTCGTTTTCGACGTTGTTACGAAATACTGTCCATCCCCGACCGAGCACTCTTGAGTCTGTTCTACTTTGATCAGGAAGCTAACACACCAGCCCTAAAATAACCAAATCACTTGCAACTTCCTGTTATGTCTAATAAATTTTAAATTCGACATTTCATTAATAATATCACCCCAAAATACCTATAGCCTTCATGAATTTTGGAGGCGTTTTTATCGCTTATTTTTAGCAATATCATTTGCAAGATTTTATGCTGCTAAATGCGTCATAAAAGCGGCATTTTCGAATTTTCACCTGGAAAAATTCGCACTTTTGAGTAAACAATTTTAGCGCCGGGATTGTTATGGAGATGCTAAAAATGCTCAGGTGATTTTGCAAGAAACAATGAGACAGGAGAGTTGTCGGAACAGGTGATTCATGATAAGCTAAACCAATGGTTTAGAGTTCTACAAAATAAGTCAACGCAACAAGATTGAAATGTAGTTGAATTTTAAAATGTTTTGGAACTTACCGAAAATTTGATATTGGCCCAGACTCTGGGGACATGATATTGAATAAAAATTGCAGTTGGAAGAAGGAACGACATGAAGATTGCATAGACAATTTGGAATTCGCTTCTTGATGGGAATCCTGAAACTCGTTTTTTTTTTTCAAATGATTGATTATTTAAATTTACCGTTAGTCAAAATGAGTTGTTTGATGAGTTCAAAAGCTCCGATGACGCACAACAAAATCGACAAATTGACACCTCGCGATGAGTAATATGGGAGAGTGTTTGGTTCGAGAATATCGCCTAAAAATCCGTATGATTATTTTTACATCATATAACGATTTGAATGGAGAATTAATGATTGTAAATTTATACTATGAGTTAGAGAGTTTTCTGAAACATTTATAAGTTTTGTCATAAATGTTTCCAATTCTACCGACGAGTCAATATAATTTAATATTCGTTTTTAAACATGTAAACTTCTAAAGCATATTTTTAAATTTCAATTTACCTTGTCCCTGCCCGTAAATCGAGCTGACAATATGTCTTGGTCTATTGACGGCTCTGGACAGAACTTTGATTCTTCGAATGATAATCAAGACGTAGAGAATCGTGATGATTACTGCTAGCATAACTCTCATTGCCGTGCTCGAAACCACGAAGCCAAACTAAAATTTTGAAAATGAACAAAAATCTACAAGAAATATATTATATGATATTTAGAGCAAAATTGTGTATTCAGAAAATCTTGATCTTCACCAAAAATTCTGTTTTCTTAACATCAAGATTGAGTTTGAATATTTTTTTTTTAATTATAGCTTTATCCTTACATGAAAGTCCTTATTAGCCCATTCGATTTCTCCTCCGGCTAGCATCTCAAAGTGCATTTGCGGATCGTCCAAAAATGGAGCCACCGCCAAAATGAACGGGAACAGAATTTGAATGAATGTAGCGAAAAACGCAATTCCGCAGTTCCAGATCTGAGAATTTAGGTCTAATTAGTATTTTGTAATTGAAGATATCTTTCTCAAATTAAAATCTATTTTCATCAATTTATGATGACAAAGTTGAAGCTAATGAAGATACTGATGATCAGATCTGTTCTTTTTATCATCTACTCACAATCGAATTAGAAGTTGTTAGCAAATTCTCAAAAAATAATTTCTTTAAGTTTGAGTAAAATTTACCGAATCAATCTGAGTCCGCTTGAAAGTGATGGATACGATTCTGCTGAAGGCAAGAGTGTAGAACGAGAAAGTTTGGCAGCCGAAAGCGTAAACTCCACAGAACCAAACCGTGTTTGGGGAGGGTTTTGATGCGCTAAAATAATCCTTTTATTAGGTTTTAAAATTTCATATATTAATTGATGGCCTATATTTATTCATACAATTTATCAGCCAAGCCGAAAACATATCTAAATTTTATAAACCAAAAGAAACATGCTCCAAATTTTTAAATATTCAAGGTATGTCATATTTAGATATTGCCCGACTTCTAATCGATTGCTTATAAAATTAATCTAGATAAAATTTGAATGACCCACTCTTTCTCATCCGGGTTATAGACATTGACGAGCAGAAATACCATTGTCAGACAATTCGCCAAACAAGCTAACAATAAATGCTGCAGGAAATAGCATCGGTTGTCGCTGAAAATTGGAATTTGAATAAATTTTGCAAATTTTTAAATTCCAAGCTTACGTTTGCCCCTTGTTCAGCATATAATGAATGAAATACAGATTCCAAATAATCGCCAGAATTTCCAAAACCGTGGTAGCGAAGAGAAAATCAGTCTCGAAGACATGCATTTCTAATGAAGCTCTGAAAAATAGCAATTTTGTGACTATTCTAGCAAGTTTTATATGAAAAATAGTCGAAATATAAATTTAAACGCTTGTTTAATCAAATACTCTAGAAAAACCGATGAAATAACTTAAAAATGGAGAAAATGAAGTAATAGAATCTGTAAAATCATGTCTTTGAAGACAAGAATTTCAGATGTTGATGTGCTTTTGAAGAGATCTTATCTTATATACGGGGGCTGGAGGGATAGCTTCGATAATTATAGTGCAAATTGAGGGAGGATGGAAAATGCCGCGGAAAATTGAAGAGTTTAAGCAATAATTATCGATAATTTACGGGCACGGTTTCTAGGGGAAATGTGCATGACATTAAGAAAATTCATAATAAATAGGTATTATTTGTATAAAATGATTTTTTGGAAATGTTAGGGCAGCCTTTCGGAAGCTGAGAAATTCAAATAAGATGGGGAAGATTTGGTCTGAATCATTGAACTGAATTTGAAATCTCAATATGAACGAGAAAAATACAAAGTGATTGAAATTTTAAGAATACATTTTGGTGGTAAGAAAATTGAAAACTTATTATCCATTATATTTTTCAAATAAATGAATAATTCGGATTCATTCATCTAAAAGCTCTTCCATAGTCGCTTTATGAAAACAAAACCCAGAAAGTATCTTTTCAAAAGCAATTAAAATAGTAAAGGGAGAAAAGTCTCATAAAATATAATAATTTCATATCACTTGTTGGTTATCAATATTTTTGCAAATTTATTCACATTCATGCACTAGTCAGACAAACTTATCAAATATTTCTCTCGAAAATAATGGGAAGAAAACAAACTGTACAAGTGAGAGTTGTAACTAATACTTATTTTTCAAACGAATCATTATAATGGAGCAATTTTGTTAGAATTTGAAAGTTAAAGGATTCTCAAGGGATAAATTAAAGCCTTCGAGTAATCTTTTGCAAATTATTACTTGGAATTGTAGTCTAGTGAGTTTTTAGGAAAATGGTTCGTGAAATTATCTAAGAGCTTCTTGATTTAATTAGCATATTAAGGAAGGTTAACTTCTTGAATGATAATTAGAGGGAAATTATGAAGAATTCTCGACTCAGTTTTAAACGCTTCTCATGAAATTAAAACTTGAAAAGGTGAGTTTTAAGAAGATAAATTCTATTTCGGTTAATGAAATTACAAATTTGAATTTTGCAGAGCTAATTTGAAATTCTCCTTCGGTTTAAAGTCGAATGGAATAAGAAATCTTTGCAAAGTCTCATTAATGAAATGTTCATATTCGCCATTCGAATGATCACATTTTCAAGTTTCAAATCTTGAAAGTTTTTTATGCTTTAGAGAGCAAACCAATTTTCGCGCTAACTAGAACGATCATAATAAATGAAGTTACGTGAAAACTATTAGATTTAACCATGATTATGGGTATAAGCTTAAAACAGGCTAAAATATCATATCGTCTGTCTTGATAAGTGGTTGAAATACGAAGAATTAGACGCTAATAACATCAACGATACAAAATTTGTTTAGACCCCGCTTCAAAATGAACACAAATTCAAATTTTGAAGCTGAATTCTAGCAAAATAATACAATTTGTAATCAGTTGGCACGCGGAGAAATGTAAAATGTGACAAATATGAAATCGTACAAATTACAACGTCACTTACTCAACAATAGCTGAACGAATATTGAAATTTTTGAAAGAAAATAAGAATGAAATGAACTATGTTTTATTCTTTTCAATAATTGCATATTAGTGGAATTCAATTTGGTTTGCATATCAGATAGAAAGAAATCGTAATTCAACAAAGTACCAGAATCAATTTCGTATAAATATTTCGTGAAACTTATTGAATAAATTTGAGATAATAATTAAGGAGTTTTGGGACAGTAAATTTCTAAACCACGACAGGGTTAATCTAGCATCTTTTATATGCGTGCCTAGAAGAGGGTAAAGAATAAAATAATAATCAAATGAGGCATTCGAAAATGCGAAAATTCATGGCTGCTTTCGATAAATTTAGCCATGAAATTTCCAAAACACGGTTTTAAGATAAATCAGCCATTAAATGGTTTGAATCTAAGTTGTGAGACTCCATTTTATTTTGTTCGGCCGACATTTTCCCGATTTTTCACCTGGTTTCCAAAATATGTGTGGATGTTTTTCTCACCTTCAGCTGACTGCGTAGTAAATCTAGAACACTGAAAATCTCTTGGTCTATGTTTTAAGATGCAATTTGAAAGCCAGATGAAATATAACATTTTTAGCACTGGGTAATCAAAAATGCTTCTACGACGACACTGCTAAACTTTCGAATTTTACGCAATCACTACGCTCGTTGAATGGGTATTTTTGGCGAGACTATTGAGATTAGTGATTGTGTGGAATTTCGAGTGTTGGTCTTATTTTGAGTGCAAGTAAGTCGTTTTGCTACAATATTTTGATCGGTACTAAAATTTGATTGGCATAATATGATAATAATAATCGGCTAGCGAGGACTGGTTTGGAGAGTTTTATTCTTCATTATGGATAGTTCACGCAATCAAATATTCCATACGTTCTGAAAAATAAAGCGTTTATATAAAACCTTGCAAACTTTCATCCATAAAATCTCAAATTGACAATAATAAATAACGGATTTTTATTTGAATCAGAATATGAACTATAAATTATACAAAAATATTTGAATAAAATGATTTGGCTATTTAAAACTCAACATTCACGCTGATATTTTATCACAAATTGTAAACATCACAAAAACTAACATAAAATTGTAAATGATTACTATGAATTTGTATGTAATCTTCTTATTTTGCCGCTCATTTATGGCTATATCATCATTGAGTGTTGACTGGAAAACTGGAGCGATAATTGACGGCGTTGTTTTATTTCAAATCACTTTGTAAAAATAGGCCGCTGTTTTCAGGATTATGGGAAACTCTTGCAAGTATCGGAAGAAGTGACAACGACGACAGAATCCTGGTGAGATCCTGGGAAATGTGGTTGGGGTTGTGTTAGTGCCTAATTTATTGTGAATGTCGAACAAAGATTTGATATATTTCGATGAGAAATTTATGAGGCTATATGAGTGTGTCTCGACTATTATGACTATCATGGATCCGAGAAGAAATTGAATTGCTACAATAGGAACGATTCCTATTATAAGAAGATTTACCCATCGTCTTATGATCGAACTGTCTATAGTTGTTTACAAGTATTCTGGGCTATTAATTGGTGTAGAGTGGATATATAACATGAATGAGACGCACTTTTCATAACGAATACATATATTGGGATGTTCATATGCTTGATTTCAGTCACTGAAGCATCCCTTACTTACTAATCATGCACTATTTTGACACCTCAGAGCTAATTAATTATCGATAAATTTTCATTTCTTGTAAAATATGTCAATATTTTGCTCTAATAAATAATCGAACATCATAGTTGTATCTCAATAATATAAAATTTGCAATGTAGTTATCAACTAAATTGATGATAACATTAAGATTAAATTCGAAACTTCGAAAAATTCGAGCTGTTGACTAATCAAACAACGGTCCAAGTATAAATTCATTATCAAACTAAAATTTGAGTTTTTATTTCTCAAAACTGGTTCGAACTCAAATGAATCCAAATAAATATTGAAAGTTGATCATTTGATTCTCACAATTTATATTTATCGATTAAAAATAGGTTCACGATTTTGAACATTTTCTGTGAATAAAATTCCGAAATTTACATATTAGAAAATTTACGAAAGGAATTTTTGTCAGGAAAAAAGGAAATCGCGAAACAGGAGAATTCTTGTCCGTATGAATATTGGGTTCCTGAAGTTAGCCATGGAATATCATAATCAAGAGAAAGTTCGTTCATTCGTGTATAAATTCAATTTCAAATGATCGTCTCACCGATCAATGAAACTTTTTCATTGCAATTCCGAAAATATTCAAGTAATGCGAATTCTCAAGTATAAAAATACTTATGAATTTTACTAATATGTGATTTTCAACATTAGTGCTTTAAACTTTTTAAAATATGAATTAGAGGCCATGACGCCATAAAACCAGCACGACTTTCCGGGTCGTTCTAAAACGTTGCATTTGAGCTCTACGCATCCCATTATCCTATTTTAGCTGCTTTCCGATGGAAATTAGTGACCTCGAGTTTTCAGAACCACAATAATATACTCAATTCCTACAAAGAGTCTCTCTTAAAACCAGGAAATTGGATGTAAAAAATCAAATTTTCTATTTTTCTGAATAGAAGTTATGATATGCATGTTCGCTTACAATACTAATTAGGCTATGACTAGAATCTCCAAGCTCCGCCCCCTTTGCAAACATGCATTTGTGATAGAACCATGGTAATTTGAAGCAGAAAATTTAGGAGGGAAGTACCCTTCAAACTCAGTCTAGATCAACGATAAACCTGATAAAATGGCTCTGTGCAAAAAAATCAAAACAAAATACCCGCACACGACCACGCAAAAACAATACCTCGTTTGCGAAAATGTGTTCATTTTGGGTCACGGATTTTTTTTGCGATTTTTTGGTAAGAAAATTTTCTTGTTTTGTTTTTTCTTCACGAAAGTCTTATTCAATCCCTAGTGACATTTCTGCACAAAAATTTTGTCCGAAACATAAATTCGGCATATCTGCTTGGGGGTTCTAGCTGTGAGATTTCTAAATCACCTGTAGTTTCGTATTGTCAGAATTCATTGTGAAAGTTAAGTTCTCTGATTTCAGCCTTTGTCAAATTTAATCGAACTTCTCTTAAATAAATTTGTTAACGTAATGAATTCTTATTCATACATTTAACTGCATGATTATCAAGATTCTTTTGCAATGCGTATTTAAAAAAATTACATCTTTCTTTCAGTCATTCATTAAAATATCACCGAATTTTATGATTCGTGGATATTTCATCGTTTCAAGCTAATGAAGATCGTAAATTAAAGTTTACTTCTTGCCTTATTTTCAAATTATTCAGCCATTAATATTATCTCAAATGAACAATTGCTCCGACTTTACACCGTCTTCAATTTACATGACTTGGATGCATTATTATTCGATTCTGGAGCACGCTTTATCAGCATATGGCACATTGTGTATTCTAATTGCAAGCCCACCTACCATGTAAGTTGTTAGCTGATTTTTAAGTATTCATACACTATATTTTTATTTGTATGAAGTGAACAATAGGAGCAACTGATTACACCATATTTCTATTTTACGCCTACTAATGAGGCATTTAATTTCAAAAATGCAATAAGAGAAAATATTCGAACGTTTATAAAGAAGTTAACTTACATAAATAACATCTGCCATAATTTGAAAAAAATTTGAATAATGGATTTTATTGAAAAAACATGATAAATTTTAAATTATAGTTGTACTTTGGAGATGCTAACAAAAAATTATTAAGAATTTAGGATGCGATACAAAAGACTATTGTTGGCTCATCATTTGATCATATTTATATTCGAGGACATTGTGTCTATGGAATGCATCCCAACGGGGTTTACAATCACACCACTTTACACGCTAACTTGCTCAGGGATAGGTAGTACTGTAAGATGTTTCAAGTTTTTCTCAAACAATATTGTCACTTTTGTGATAATATCTTATGCACAAAAGTTTTCAGATCTTCGGTTTTCCTACTTTAGTTCTTGGATCAATGATATCAGTTTTTGCTTCGTTAGTTAGTCTATCAATGTGTTGTCTTTATCTGCACAGATATCAGCAGTGCTTATTGCCAAACGATAAGAGGAAATTGACAAGGTTAGCCGATTTTTAAATTCTTGAATCAATATTTTATACACAATTTTAATTTATACAAAAGCTATATCATTTTCTCTACATATGCTAATTATTCCACTTTTAGTAGTGGCTTCAATAGATTCGTAATTTCCCTATATCTATTCACGTTAATTTGCCATGCCTTGTCTCCAGCGTGGTATTTAGATAGGGCTGAGAATGCAATTGTAAATTATATTTATTGAAAATATGTGATTTAAGAAATTTAGAAAAAGAAGTCGATTATTTCGGAAAATCCATGTTACGGATTATTAGAGAGTTTCGAAGTAGTTGACACGATCGTAATGTTTATTGATTTGGGGATTGGGGGAATTTTTATGCATGTAGTAAGTTTTATGTAATTTTGAATGGTGATTAGATTCATTTTTTTTATTGAAACTGGTATTAGAAAAAAAAAAAACATTGTTTCTGTGAGAGTTATCTTCAAAATTATTTCAGATTTAATAGTTTCCCTGTAAATTGAACAATTTTCAGTGGTGCAGTTTATCTGTAGCTCTAGCGATAATGACCAGAAAAACGTTGAAGCGGCATAATTTCTCGAAAGCCTCTCAAAGACGGCAAATTCATTTGCTCAAACTTCTTGTCATACAGGTGATTATTGAAACTAAAAAGTGAACATTTTTGGAATATCAATATCTAAATAAACATTTTCAAGTGAGTTAATTAACAACAAAGCGGAATTACTAGTTTGAATTTTCATTTTTAAATGAAAGATTAACCTCAGAATGATTTAAAATAGTAATGCAAAAAATCACCTTGATTTCGAGTTCAGTTTCGCAGAAAGCACTCATTAGGTGGTTCACATACTATAAATGACAATTCATCGTGATTAAACACACAATTTTGATAAAAATAAAGCGTAGAAATATTTTCTGAAAACTTAAAGAAATAAATAATAAAGCACCAAAATAAGAAAAACATCTTTTTGAAATACCAAATTTAGACCCTGATACCTCTCTGTATAGGCGGAATTGGTGTGACTAGTCCCGGTTTTTATATTTTAGCTCGCTATTTGCTTGGATATGCAAATAGCTTCAACTTGAAATACATCACTGAATTTATCCTGTCGATGCTCTGCTTATACGGACCCTTCAACGGGGTTTTATTGATAGTTTGTACTAAACCCTATAGGGAGTTTACGCAGAATATTTACACTAGTAAGTTATTTCATTTTTACGTTGTAGTAACACTTGGGAGTTTAACTTCGCAAATTGATAATCTTTGAAATATAGAATTAAATTAATTTCGAAAATTCATGAAGTTATGAAATATGTGCACCTTTTTAATAATATTTTCGTTGATTAATTTCAGCTTTGAAAAAATCGGTCCGCTTCAAAAATAGTATCGTTTATGATGCGAGCATCAGGCAGGGAACTAGCCTAAATAATGGATCTCATATCTAAAAATCAATAAAAATAAGTTTATTTACCAGTAACTTTAAAATATGAGCATGCAATATCCAAACAATACATGAAATGCATAGATAATAAAGCTTCTGAGCAATTGATAAAGGCTCCATTCTTTAAAACTGGCAGATTTTCATAGAAATCGAAAATAAAACGATGCGCATAAATAATGTGACCAGACTAAATGTACCCGATATTTACAGATATAAAACAATAATTTGATATAATCGAAGGTTCAGACATCATTTTGAGCTCAAAATATTTCGACTTTCATCATAACTTGCAAGGATCATGGTATTTCGAGTTCAAAATGATATAATAGAAAATTATCTATCAATAAAATACTGACTTTTAAATAATATAATTGAAAAATCAGGATCTTTCAGATAATGATGTAAAATAGGGTATTTGGAAATCTCGCAGTTTGATTATATGATTTGCAGAGTTAAGAAAAGGTAGAGAGGTGCTCTCTCGCTTTTACATACCAGCTCTTCAAGGCGCAAAATTGTAGATTTTTGAATCATCAAAAACGCCATATTTAAATGTAATCCCTGGTAAACTCGGCGATATCTCGAATCATTTGCCGTCTCACAGGGCTTCCAATCATATTTAGTACTCCATGATATGCGGTTGGATAGTGCTTCCACACGGTGTGAACTCCATTCTCCGAAACTCGACGAGCGTATTGGGCGCCTTCGTCTCTGAAAATGAATTTATTTTAATTAACTTTCGATTTTTATCTTTTATATTTCTTACGAACTTCTATAATGAGAACAAAAATGTTCCACTGAGTCTGTAATTTTAGAAACATTACAAAGTGAAATAGCCACTTATCAAATGAAAATTTGTTTTCAATTTTAAAAATTTGAAACGTATCTAAAGTCTCGATACTTACTTCAAAATATCATATTCGGCTGTCAAAACCATGGTTGGAGGCAGATTTTCGCTGATGCCGAAGATCGGAGACACGTCTGGATCCGTGCCCAAACTCAGGAAGATTTCTGCTAGTTGGGGATCGACCTTAAACTTATTTTTTCTTCAATATTTTAAAAATAAATCGATGACAATAGGGACTAATCGAAAAACCATTAAAATTTTGAAATGTCGGTCCATTACTTTGCCAAAAATAATTTTTGTTCTTCAATTTCGATTCATTTGTCTATCCATTTTTATATTATTTTTTAATAATTTAAAACCCAAACCCTATGATATTTATCGATATATCTGTCCTGTCGATGATAAGGCAGTGCTTCTCTGCCGATGAAACTCTGGTATTTCGGGTCGTTTTCGAGCTCCCTAAATTTAATCCGTAATTTTCTCCATAAATAGAGTCGTTTTTATTCGACTTACTCATGAATATGCTCGCAATTGATGAGCTTTTTCACGTTTTCAGAGTGCGCTGAAAGTCCGAGATAGTAAAGAATAAATCGGGCCATGTATTGAGGGTTCAGCAGACCGGTACCATTCATTCTAAAAATAATAGTTCAATTTTATGATGATGAAAACTCAAGGCAGATACTGAATCAGAGTATCTTTGCGGTTATAAATCAATTTCTGAAGCTTATGAATTTGAAATTATATCTTACTTCTCTCTATACTCATCGAACGAAGGTAGATGAAAGGCGAATACGTGTGTAACTGGATAAATTAGGATCTGAGCCTGAATAATAAATATTTAACTAGGGTAACTGTCATATTTAATTACCTTGACATAATTAATTTTGTTCTGTTTAACTAGTCTTTGACAGATTGCAGCTGTTAAATGACCACCCGCACTGTCACCAGCGATAATTATTCGATCCTTATCGATATTCAGCTCTTTGTAACTGCAATTAAGATTTTTATTACGAGTTAATTACCCTAATTGTATCTCTAATTATCCATTTTTCGCATAAAAATGTAGTGCCTCTCAAGCTCTACAACTTACTTCACATAACTTTTCAAAGAACAACAAAAAGTAAAGAAAAATGAAATTAGAGTAAAAATGTCTTACTATTCTTCGTAGATTCCTTTAACCAGAGCTTCGTAATCATTATTTGGGCCGGGATAGGGGTGCTCTGGCGCGAGTTTGTAGTCTGGAGCCACAACAACGCATCCTAATCGACGAATTAGAGAGAAGATCACGGTGTCCATGAATCCTAAATTTCTATGAAAATACTTATTTACCCCTCCGCGTACCTAGTACATATTAGTTTTAGTTAAAAATTGCCTGATGTTAAAACTTCTGCAACATATTTTCTGATTCACTGACTATTCAAGATGCGTTCATGATTCCTTATTCTATATTTTCTCAAAAACTCGTTCAATCAGCCATTTTTATTATTATTATTCTTATTATCATTATTTTGAAAATCGATACTTTTTATTATTTCTAGAGAAAATTTTTCGACTAACGAGCTTTCCCGAGAGCCCAGCCCCCGCCGTGGCAGTAAATAAAAAGTCCTCGCGTTCTTTGCTCCTTCGGGAAGTAAACCCGACAATTGACGCCTCTGATCAACATTCGCTGGATCTGAAAATGGCTTGATAAGGAGAATTTCTTTTTTGTTGTTTTTTGAAATACTGAAGGTTAAGATAAATTTTCGAGCTGAGAAACAATGCTCTAGTTTTGGCTTGTTGTGATATAATAACTGTTGAAACGTATTTCGTAGTACGAATAAAATGCATTGAAGATATCGTAATGATAAAAATTAGTAAAACGACAAACCTTGACTCCTTCCGGAGGATAAGTGGGTAGGAAGAAGCTCAATTCCATCAGTTTTCGAGCCATATAAATTCTCGCTAGCGGCCCGAAGAAGAATTCAACGACGTCGCCCTAAACTACATCATAATTTTAATTCTAAAATTAGAATATTTTAATTTCTGCATACCATGTAAACAAGTGATATCCTCGCGCCAATTTCAAACGGAGCCAAAGCGTGCCAATCCGCTATGTCGGGAGGGAGCGGCCGATATAGCAGAAATGCGAGGGCGAGAAGCACCAATCCGATAAAGTACAGAGTGGTGAGAAATTCCATTCTGAAAAATAACACAATCAAATTGGATATTTAAAATAATTAGTGAAAAATAAGTTACAAGTTATATTCGGGTCAAAATTTCAATATTTTGAGCGATGGCACAACAATTTGCCAGACGACTATAGAGACATGCAAATGATAACATGAGTATTTAGAAATGCAAAATTTTCCCATATATTCTTTTCCAAATAAAAGGAACTATTTATTTTTAGCAAATATTCTACTCTTCCTGTCCTTGAAAATAATTCCAGATATTCTTTGTTCAACCTTCGTCCAAAGCGGATCATCTCATTTTTTCATGCCATTGCTACTAGGCCTGTTGTGTCAAATGTAACGAATGCCGATGAAAAAAGAAGAGGATAAGAATCTTTTTATGCCATGAAAAAGGAAAAAGCTGCCTCCTAATGCGCGAATAAGCGCATTATCCAAAATATTTAGCTTTAGAAGGTTTTATATTAAATATTTCTTTGGAAAAATCATGAATACGATATTTTTCTCTTTTTTAAATGACTTTTTATACCATCAAAAATCGAAGAAGCTGTCTCCTAGTGCGTGAATGAACGCATTATCTAAATGAATTTAGTCTTTGAAAAGACCATCTCAGCGTAAAAACTCTTATTGGCACGGATCGGCAAGCATTGGCAATGAATTACCGATCGGCAGTTCGAACGCTGAGATATTTGGAAATTCATGGTTGAATTGATTGCGAGATGGATTTTGATGAATATGTTTGATTTTTCGCATATATTCTCAATGGAGTTATAAACGGGGTCATGTTTGAATAGAAAGGAATTAGCATACTGATTGAAAGTTATGCATGATAAAATAAATTGAATCTTTTATTTGCATTCATTCTGCGAAGAGTTCTTGCTAACCAAACAAACAATCCTTATGAATTAGATTTTTCTGAAAAGAATAACGACCTCTTTCTCTATAATAAATATAGAAATGCCAGCAGCTTATTAGCCTTCAGAATTTGGCACTTTCACTTTTTTCTCCGCGCAATGACGTAAACCGCCTGAATCTTTTTGATCGTGACTTTTCAAATCGGACGCCAATTTGAAATCTTTAAACTAACGGCTATTTTTGATCCAAAGATTAGAAAAACTTTACAAAAATGCGATACTTCAAAATGCTGACGTAAAAATTTCGTGATCAGGAATAAACTTGGTGAACCTTTAATTTCATATAGAAAATATATAATTTGTTGAATAATTTTTGAAGGTAGATAGAAAATTGTGATAGGCATGAAATTTAGATCGAATAGTTATGATAAATATCACGATAAAGAATGAACGGAATTTCCAAGAAATTCGTGACAAATTGCAGGAAACGATAAAAACTCAACGAAACTTCAGATGAGGAGTATCAAAGTACAAGAAAAAGGTATGTTTCGAAAAAAATTATGGATAGTTTGTGCGATCAACACAATTTCTTGTATCCGTTCATCAATAAAATCAGAATTAACCAAATTTCTAATTCATACGGATTGCATATTAGCTGTGATTTGCAAAAGAATAAATTATTAGTATTTTGAAAAAAGATAAGATTGTCTCAGCTGTCAAATAGTGAAAGGCGCTATCAATAAGTGACAGGTACAATGAAAGGGAATGAATGAATTGATTGTGAGCACATGCTTTTGCAGACTACACAACTCATGTCAAGCTTAGATTGGTCACAATGTCCTGTTGATAAAATCAGAATTTGACTACATAAGCATGTGACAATTAGTAAGGAAGTTGCATATTTGGATAAGTTTCAAAAATTTTCACATGAAAATAGTGAAAATCATATAATCCTTTGAAAAGTTATAGATTTTAATCTTTTTCCTAAAATTGGTAAAGCCTGCAGTTAACGCTGTAAAAATAGAATATTTTACTATGTATTTTCTAAAACATATTGAAAGCAAGGATTCAATCTTCGAAATATGGAATTCTCTTGCAAAGGAAGCGTTCAAGAGTGAAATGAAATACTTCTTGATTTGAAGAGGCTGAAAGATGAAAAGGCATGAGAATAATACGAATACGGAAGTCGAGAGAATAAGGAAATACGAAGAGGGAGGAAGGAAAAATAGGAAAATAGTGTTGGATAATATGCGAGAGGAAGAATCATAAAAAGAGAAATAGCGTGGATAATAAGAGGACGAGAAAGAAGAAATAAAGAAGAGTTGAATGGTTTTGGCCCGATCCTGACTATGCAGAAACGAGGACGATATTGATGAGGGATAAGATTTGCATAAAGAACGGAAAGATAGAGGGAGGGGGGAGAGAGGAAAATAACGGAGAGAAATAAAAAGAAGTTAGAGAAGCATTATAGAGTTTGAGGAAAAGGTGGAGATATATAAAAAGGAAAAGATTATAGAAAAGTAAGAGAGGAAAAGAAAGAAATTATAGATCAATGAAATCGTCTGGAATAAAAGACGCAGAAACAAGTATGTTCTTTGTTATTCGAGTAATAGAATAACTAGTGTGATCCTTAAAACATAGCAGCTTTCTTGACTGACAGAAGGAGAGAGAAAGAATGTGACTTTACAAAACTAGAGAGTGGAAAGAATTAGAAGAACGAGATGTTGAAAATTAACGATTGGATATCCCTTCTGGATAAGAATGAGTGCAGCTTATGTGATCAAAACTTGAAGAAGTTTTGGAACTTCAAAATGAAACATCGGTAACTTCAGGCAAATACAAACGATCACTTCAGAAGCAGCATATTATGAAATAGTTTGATAATTAAAAAGGTAAAGAATTAGGCAAGATTAGAAATGATGTTATCCATTATCCTTATCTCGCATTTGCCAAATTATTCATTGTCATTGACAATACTTGAATCCGAATGAATGAATGCATCGAGAACAATTCTAGTTTTTTATGGATAATGATCCAATGGAATGCAAGTGTTATAAAACTATAACGAAATGCAGCTATGATACACAAATTGTTATAATTGGATAATAAATTGAGGTTTAACTCATTAGCCGACGACAGATTGTGCATACTGAAAATAAATATTCCCAATATGCTACAAGATTGTCTAGCCGTTAGAACAATTCATCATATTTACTAACAGTTTTCCATGGTTTGTAATAGATTGAGTGAATAATTAAGCTAATCAATAACAATAGCTGCATGACGTATTTGCCTAATTGCTATTTGTTAGAAGCATTTCCCCCATAGAACCATGATGATGTCACAAACCCTTAGGTGGGTTTGCATGAACCCGAAAGGAAAGCAAGGCATGACTAATCAAAACATGACTGATTGATAAGGTGAGGTTATACAGATTATATCAATGAAAAAGTTGTCGTATCTGAAGCATTTTCATTTTTAGCATTTGGAATTGATCGTAGGATATACATGCAATGGATATTTATCATGGCGAATTTTCGTCAAAATGATAGAACTAAATATGTTGCAAAAAAAGCTTTGGGTATTCAAAGAAACCAATGTACAGTGCAGTCTTATTCGAAGTTGGACAAAATTGAAAGCAAAGCACAGATAGGTAACAAGTCGCACTATATACATAAATGGTATTAAAGAAAATATCGTACTAAAGTATTCAATCGTGTATATTTAAATGATGACTCATTCGAATATCCAAATAGTATTCGAATGATAAGGAAAAACAGATAAATTGATTAATGAGGATAGCGACTTGCATATCCCCTCCCCGTTGCGTTGCGTATGAAAATGCATGTCGGACAAGGGTTGGCGAAGACAAGAAGACAAGGGTTGAATGGGGCAAAGCAGGGAACAGGTTCCATCACCGAAAGCCGAAGAAGTAGCTACAAGACCGAAAGCTGCAGAAACAGGCGCTTAATCTGGTCAGTTAATTTTGAGATAAGTCATTTTCTATCATCCAATTCTTCAATTAACAACTGGAATTTGAAAGGTGAGTTTTTTTGTATGAATTGCTTAAGTCTTCTTCACTTTATCCATCATGACATTTTAACAAAAAAAAAAACGCAAAATTAGGCAAATGTAAAACTTTCAGAATATATTTATTTATAAAGAAAAAACATCTAGTATTTGTAATAATAAACAGTTTTAGCGGATCGGTAGTAAGTGTAGAGGCAGCTTGTGACCAGCATTTCGACTGAAACATGATCATTTTATCATTGATATCATAGCTTTGAGAATTGGATCATGATGTACTTTTTAGGAAAATAATCAAGAAAAGTGCATAATGTTCCATTTCTTAAATTTTTTCTGACTTATCATAACGATCCCGTTCAAAATCGTTCCGATTCCTAACGTTAAAACGGCGTTGTCATCTGTTTTGCAACGATTTGTGAACTCGCCAAAAACAGGAAATTTCACTGTTCTTCGTTCGTCTAAAATACACTTTTATGATATCAAGATCTTTTTTAGGAAGTACAAAGCATTAAATATTATCTTCAGAAGTGCATGGATAGCTTTTATAATCCTATTCATTTGCTTTTTTCATAGATTCTCTAAATTCGCCCAAAATACACCTTTCCAGCCAAAATTATATCCCATAAAAGGCAGCAATTTCGCGAAAAAGCGTTTTTTACTCGATGAAATGACTAAAGGAAATAAAACAGCCATACTCGGAAGTTTGAAATCGAACATTTCGAACATGATCCATTGACCGGTGAAATGGTCTTGAGCAATAATCGTTATATTCAAGGGACTTGTGCGGTTCGCACCGAATTTCCTTCGATTTTTTTTTTTAAATTTTGGTGTTGATCTTTGATCTCTTCGCTGGTTAATGAACTTTTACCAATTTCTTGACCCAGCATGTTTTCCATACCACTCATCACACTCTGTTTTATGGCTCTCTCTCTTTCTCTGCAATCCCTCGACAGAGGGATGATATCATCCTCTACCGTGCCTAAAATTGTTCTTTCGATCGGACAGGCAGAAAACGACTGCTCTGTTATTTTTGTCCCATTACCACAAATGAAATAAATCTTCAAACTCAACGATTATGGCTCAAGTCAACTCGCATGAATGAAAATAGTGCTTTCGATAGCACCCGAGAAAGCAGCCGGGGCAGGAAATTCCATCTTTTCCGTGGCCTGCCATAGAACTTATTGTGGAATTAAATTGAAAATTTCGTGCAAATTAAGAATGATTTTAAATTGGCTGTCTAATGAAAACGCGAAACATATCAACTTGTTTGAGCAATGACCTTCTTTAGGAATAATAAGCGAAAATCGATAAAACATTGATAGAATTCAAATTTTAATTATATTTGGAAAATCTTGAAACCTACCTCTTGAAGCAGCACAGTCTATCGTGGCAACTATCGACATAATAAAGCAGGCTAGAAAGAATATCGTTAAAAGTACCTAAATAAGTAAGCTTCAAAGTAACTCAAAAACTAAGCAATTTTTAATATTTTACTATGCATGCGACAAAATTAGCATGATAAAAAATCTCACATTGATAAAGAAAACGATGAATATGAAAATTGGCAGCCTCTTCAAAACCAACGCTGCTAGATTACAAATGCAAATAACTATCTAAAATTCTCAAAATAAAAGAATAAATAGGAAATTATAAATACCATCACGGTTCCATATGTGACGCTTTTGCCACGAACTAAATTTTTGTTATTTTCAACAGAAAAGAGCTTCTTTGAAAATGTTTTACACATATTCAAAGCCAAAATCCTGATTAAATCATCATCGAAAACGGTTGACGCTAAAAGATAAATTCCAGCTGCGATGCCAGCTAGACTAAATACACAAATAACTACGGCTGCCTAAAAAGGATAATTTAAAAAATGAAATTATAGCAAACTTTATATAGTTCATACCCCTATAGCCATTTTCAGAGTGTACTTTATAAGTGATTGACGAGAAGATAGAAATCAATAAAATCTGATAATTAGAAACTGTGAAACAATTGAATTTAGTTTTTACAAAAGTCATGTAATTGTGGTTTGGCATATACGAAATTGTATAGCAAATTGTCTTATTCTAGCAATTTTTCTTTCCTTTTCAATTAGTTTCGACGACATTACCAGACATTCTTTTGGTTGTTATGAATCATTTTTGAAGTTTTTACGCTAAAGAATTTTTGTTTTGCCTATCGTGTTATTATTTATTTCAAATAATCAGTTGCATCAAAATGGAAGAAAATTTTATACCCGAGCCTAAGGCTAACCATTCAATTGTTACTAATTTACCAAGTGAACATTTATTTTTGGTTATTAGGCAATCGGAGATAAATGAAAACGAACGAGTTAATCATTTCAGTTCCTAAAATCAATCGATTGTGCAAAATAATCTAGGCGTATATAATTTCAGCGCTGAATTTTATTCTTGTGTGATTACTAATGGAAGTGTTTCGTTTCAGTTTGCAGGATCAAATTAATCAACTCCTCGTCTTCGATTTACGCGTAAATCTAGAACTATTTCAATTTTTCTATTTATTCCGATGGCATATTTGATTCATGACTAATTTTCAATATTTATGAAATATCCTAGAAGTTTTAGTTTTTAATAATGCTTCCTCTCAATAAATGTTAAGCATCCCATTGATTAAACCTTTCCGAATTTTATTTGATAAACTCATCGCTCGCAAACGTTCGATGTAACGTATTTATCTTGTGCAAAAACGAAGATGTAGTCCGTTTGGTTTTGAGCAAACACAAGTTGCTCAGCAAACAGATAAAATCCAAACGAAGTCAGAACAGAACAAGTAGATTGTTGATGAACATAGTGTAGTTGTGGAAAGGACAAAAAATTAACTAGGTTTGAGCAAACTCTCGAGCAAACATAAATATCATTACTTACAGATTTTCTGTTTATTCTCTTGATGAGCATCGAGGGATTTCCTGGAAAATATTTTTTATCGCACACTATAATAAGATGCGAAAGCAAAATTCTTAAAATATGCCTTCTAAGGGAGTTAACTTCGAAAAAATTAAATAACAACCATGGCATCAATCGAAATGTAAATAGCATAAATCTACTGACGATAAAAGTTCTTTTCTCTTCAGGACTATAAATAATATGATCTAATGTAAGTTTGAAATTAAAATTAATGATATCGTACATTTTAAACATTAATTAGCGTTACTATCATCTTCCAATGTTAACTGGGAAAAATAATTAGCGCTAATCTGATACCAAAGGCGATAAATCCAGTTGCAAACATTAAAGTTTTGAGTCAAAGAACGAGCGTTAGATTATCCAAACGGTGTTACTAACTAAACAGAAAATCGCGGAAAAATCAGCAATCTTTTCTTCGAAGATACAAACCACGATGGAACAAGAAATGAACGCGAGTGTTGACCGATGTTCTCCATTAGAGATCACAAAAATCAGTTTATCTCTTGCCGTTAACATGACCTATGCGAAGGTTACTTCAACACCGCTATTCCTCAAACAATTATGACATTCTAGAGGTAGAGATATCATGCCTTATCATTTTTATCAGCTTCCTGTAGAAGACACTCGCCTAGGAAATTTGAAAGTGGGTAAGGCTTGGTTGGGATAAGTTTTTGGTAGGCCTAAAACGGTCAAATGTTTCTTTTTTTCTTGTTTTAGACTATGACCAACCTAACCAAACCTTTACCCTAACCTAGTCTTACCAATATGCAAATTTTCAAGACGATCGTCTTTCACAAGAAGTGCTTTCATCCATTTTTATTTTCAGGAGTAATATTATTTGATACACTATTATGCCAAGCGACTCTATGATTCCGATAATTAACCTTGAAAAATATTTTCTCGGATCCAACTATATTTTTCTGATGGGAAGTACATCGTCAAATGATAAGGATGTATCTTTGAATCAAAGTAATAAGGAAGATTTCAATTAAATTTTTAACTGGGAAAATTTAGATTTAACTGAAAGTGATAAGGACGTTTTGGAAAGCTACATAGTTTCTGAAGTGATTGATTCTGAAACGATAGCGCGTCTAAGAATGGCGACCTCTTTCGAAGAATTTATGTAAGAAGAAAATTGTTTTTCATCGGAAGTAAACGTTTCAGAAACCTCCTTACTTCAGATCAAAATAGCATAGATGCACTTCATAATCTACCTGGAACGAGTCATGATCATGGTATATTATCATTATCTAACTCATTATTATTACTATTAATTTTCAGTTCCATCCAACTTTCTCGACTCCCATTCTGTTGAAGGTTTCTTCAAGTCTCTGCACCATGTAATTTTCTTCGTCGCTTTAAGAGAAAAGTCTTTGTTTTTAGGATTCTGAATCTCGAAAGTCATCTAGCTCCACTTCTTCAGGAGCATTTGACGCTTCTTCATCAAGACAACAGAATCTCAATCATTTTAAAGCGTACAAGTGCCCCAAGCCTGATTGTATCCGAAGGTTCATGCGATCCGACGAGTTGAAACGTCATATTCGGACGCATACGAATGAGCGGCCTTTTAAGGTTCAGAACTTTTCTGTTGATTAATTTCAAATTAAAATCAAGTAATTTAAACGCAATAAGAATGACCTATACGCAATTTTTTCAAATCGTAATGTTCATTAAACTTACTTATAGCTAAAAAACGTACTTTTCATGAATGATAACTTAAGGAACGTTTTCTAAAGTTATCCATTTTAATTTGCAGTGTGAAATCTGTAACCGAGCGTTCGCCCGTACTGATCATCTGAACACGCATATGCGAACTCATACGAAGATTCGGCCGTACGCGTGCGATGTTTGCGGGAAGACATTTGCGAGGAGCGATGAACGCAAACGACATCGGAGCATCCACAAATATGAACCGTTTCCGGGGACTTCGAGGGAACAATAATATCATGTCCAGGGCTGTGCGCATTAACAAATCTAGCTTGAACTTAATTTGAAGTTCAAGTTCAGTTAAGTTCGTACAGCCCTGATGATGTCTCCACATTTGATTCGGGAACTAGAGATACATTGGGTACGCTAATTATTTTAATACAATGAAAAGTTATTTCCTAAGGATAGTTTCAATTTTATTTGTAATACCATTTAAGATATTTTTATCGATATTTTGCCTGTTGAATAAACTTTTTTATTCCTCGTAAATTTGGTTTCGGGAAAAATGGATGGTAAGAACCCGATTTTAAAGAACTATAGTTGCCGTAACAATTTTTACACCTGTAACTCCTATTTTTATTAATCGATTGAATTTAAAGATCCCTTGCTTGCATCTTAATCAACATTTTAAACTTATTGTTATCGTTAATAATCTGTCATGAACAAGTACTTCATCCATGTTAGAAGGTTGAAATATCAACAGAGGGTTATCACATTTGCACAGGCATTGATAGCAATTTCGTAACCTGAATAAATGTAAATGGAATGTGACTATAAAAATCCAAATCAATGGTAGTTACCAGAGATGTACGAAGATAGCGCATTATTAGCTAACACTAACGCAAAACGCACTTTTTGAGATAATTTTCAAAACGCACACGCGCACGCAAATTTAGATGAATACTGCGTTAAACGCAAAGGCAAATCAAAAATTCGATTTTTGGCTCAAAACTTTTGGAGGGGGCAGGGCTCTTTTTTGCAAATTTTAGGGTTCTTTTGCTACACTTACGATTGTTGACGTTTTTAGGTGGCTCGGAAATGTCGCAATGTCGCAGCTTGACGAGATAGTAGGCAGAAGCGAAAGAGCGTTTTCCTAAACTCTCCCCACCCTTAGATCTATTTCGTCAAGCTGCGACGCTGCGACATTGCGACATTTCCGAGTCACCCGTTTTTAAGGAGCCTAATAAATTTTCTTTCGCAGCAAGGGAAAAAATATGAATTATTTTTCCCTTGAAATAAAGCCTTTTGAAAAAGCAAAGAATCGTCAAGAAAAGTTATTAAAACGAAAATTTGGCGCACTCTAAAAATAAACTGCAATCTTCAGTTCCTAACAATTATTAATCAGCTTAAAAGTGAAAAACTTTTTCTTGCTGAGTTTTTATTGCCTGATAAAATGCGATTCTTTGTTTGCGTACAAATTTTTGTGAGAATTTAGTTCTATTAATTTTTTGCCCGATAAGAGGTTCTCATGAATATGATCAAAATGTTCTTAAATTTTTTAGAGTTATTTTTAAGCTAAATTTTTTAATTTTTTTGGATTTTTAAAATGGAAGCCATGGCTACTGCAGCGGCATTGGGGATTGCTAGATCAGCGGGGGCTGGATTGCTCAAAAAAGTTGGTCATAAAGCAAAAGGTTGTAACTATGAAGTGGTGGTGGATTTTGAGATTTCAAACCTTACCGAGTAAGTAACAGAAATATTTTTTTCGTCAAAAAATGCATTTTTTTGCCAAAAATATGCTTATTTTTGAAAAATTGGCGCAAATTTTAAAAAATCTATAAAGCTTTTACTAAAATTTACGAATTTAGTACGGAAATGTATCTAATTAACAGTTTCACTAACGATGGCTGTATGGGAGTGCCACCAATAAACGTCCCATCAAAAGGTTTAATGGAATTTGTAAGCGTTTTTGATAATACATAAAAACTGGCAATCCGAGCCGTATAAAAATGCCAAAATTTGAATTTTTGGTTCAAAATTCAAAAATCAAGTTCTGGACAGAAAATCGAATTTTGGGTCAAAATTCGAGCTTTGATTCAAAATGTCAAAATTTTAGACTGCTCGAAAAACGAGCATGTCACTATACGGCTCGAAAGGATGTGTCGAATGGGCCTATAAAGACTATAAGATTCGCATGCTATGGAATGTCCAACTTAAAACGGCGATCACTGGCCAAGTGCGCAACTTTTTGGCTCTTTATATCAAAGATGGTAAGAAATTTGTGAGAAGGTTTTTGCGACAATTCTTCAAAGACACCAAGGCAAGGGGACCATATGAAAAAGTTTCAATTTTTGAAATTTAGGGGCTCAGTTCTTCAGATTTTGGGCCTCTCAGCAACATATGTCCCTATTTTGTCTGAAAAAAAACACGATTTTGAGTTTTTTCTAAGCAAAAAGTCTGGAAAATTGTCGAGTTTTCGACGATTTTTTTTTCGAATTTCATTGAAGATGTCGCATTTCAAAAAAAATTTCTAGGTGACACTTGGTATGGGAACCAAAAAGAAGGTGATCAAACATGTATCATACATCACGCAGGAATCCTTATAAATGGATTAGTGCGTAAGTCAAAATTTTGAAAAAAATGCGAAAAGTTTTTATTTTTTCTTTTTCAGCTAATCACAATCATGCGACTATAAAGGTTCAAATTTCTGAACCAACTGACTTCAACTTCAGAGTTCCAATGACGGAGACAAGAAGGGACCCTGTACTTCACGAAAATTTTCTAATCCCTGAATTGGGTCTTTAATTGGAAATCTATTTTTTTTAATAAAATAAAAGCTCGAGAAAATTTTCTTATTACTTATTCTTCGTCTCACTGATCAATATAATAATTGAATTTTCTGAATAAAATTATTGAAAAGTCTCAATTTCATATCCTTTTGGGCATGCCAGAAAATGTTAACAACAAGAAAGATTATGACACCTGTAATGATAAGGTTAACATTTTAAATTCTAGACATAGTCTTGAATGCGGAATCGATAAATGACATAAACTCTTTCGTTAAATATATTGCGTCAGTAAATAACAAATCATACTCAGCATATTGGGTCATGAGCCACAATGGGCCCATATGGCTCATGACCCAATATGCTGAGCAATATGATTTTGCCTATCATAAATTATATCTCGTTGATTTATTTTCAAGGAAGAGAATCCGTGGTAACGTTAAATAAATGTCAAATTGGTCTCATTTTTAGCCATAAATATTCAGACGTCATAATTCAGCTCTGATAACATTACATCAGTTCAAGCGAATTTGGGTTCAATAGAATTCTCCACTGATTTCTATTTATTTGTTGCCATTTATGAATCGGTATCCTATTGATTCATGAAACCAAACTAGCCAACCACTAAAGCTCAAATTTTAACGACTCCAACAACGACTTCGACACAGGAATCATCAACAACGAAAGAATATGATAAATCTATATTTTTGTTCTCATTTACGATAATGATTTCACTTTCATATTTCAGTTAATAAATGACTCCAAAAGTTAGTTATTCATAAATTCGGCGATTGCTTATTCAAATGCATGATACAAAATATAATGTCAGCAAGGAATTAACACTTTAAAATGATAAGAACTAGAATGTCATACATTAGTGATGCTAACTAATTTATCAATCAGTATCTACAATTTGTGGACTATAATTTATGAATATTTTATATTATTATTGCCTATATTTAGGGAGGCCAAGTAGTTTTTCAAAATAGGTTGAATTGAGTAAATTTGATATCAGTGATGGGCGAGGTCGTGAATAGCTCAAAACTTTTAAAATTTTCAACAACGGTCCATCCTATCAAAAGTTATGATCATTTTTATGGAGCCTTCCTTTTCTGCCAGTGGCCTTCCCAAATTTTTACAACAGGGGAGCTGCACTTCGTTTACACCAATTAACCTAATTAAGCGTGAAACCCCTTCAAAACGAATTTGAAACCTCTGGTCCAACCTCTTCCTTGAGATCGTCGAGAGTTAAAGAATATTTTAGGTTATGAATAAATTGCATTATTTTTTTTAGAAAAATTCAAATCCAAGTTTCAATCCGCTTGACCATTACACCATAATTGCGTTTGATAAGTGCATTGAATATGTTTCGGAAGTCGCGTGTTTCAATGGCATGAGCGCGCGAATCGTGAATAATTTTTCTTGATTTGTTTTGAAAAACCCGAAGAAAATTGGAGTTCCTTTCTCCATTCATTTGATTCGTTCCTTGTTTTACTTCAGAGCATAAAGGAGCTTGGAAAATGAGTCTGCAAAAAACTACTTGAAAAGTTGGTCTTTTGTCCGTCTAATTTATCTAGCTAACTTGGTTCAACTTATACGCTTTTTAGATTAACATAAACATTTAGAATGATTTATCTTTAGAGAATTATTATTTCGAAGTATGCGATATTATGGACCATGAAATAGATAATGACCTGAAATATTGATATTTTATAGTCTTTCCAATCTAGAGACATCCTCAATTTCATTATTTTCTTGACAAAGAATGCACCTTTCAGTGGCAAAACTTGGAAGTATCGTTTTTTTCTTCTAACTTTTGTCCATTGAAACTCATCTTTGATTTGCAGCAAGACGGATCATTCTTCAATTACCTCTCGGACATGCCAAATCGTGCTAGATTCCAGTAAACCCACTCTTAATCATCAAGTGTTTAGCGTTTCATGCGTGCTTGGAAATCAGCCCATTTAGCCATTTCTCGGGAATTTCCCTGCAAAAAGGCCGTCATCTAAGTGCCTTTCGCCTAGTTCTGTTGTGTTAGAAGCTAAAATCCTGAGAACGAGGAAAAGGCGTTCCGAGACTTGTTTTTTCTTGAAGTCTTTACTAGACGCAGAACCAAATTTCTCAGGACATTTATTCACGACAAAGTTTTATTTCCGAAAGAGCATAATTATGCGATGTTTAATTCTTTTTCGGGGAGGTCGTACTTTTCACGGAATTCCAACTATATTTTTAACCTTTCATACCATAGGTTTAGTATATCAAAACAAACATTTAAATATTGGGCATCTTAGATTTTATATTTCGTAATTAATGCATAATTTTAAAACTGCTTGGTAATTTAGTAATTTGTTCATAGATTGATCTAAAATTACAATAATGAAATAATGATATAATTTTGGCAGCATTAGTTCTTTTGACCTCTGGACTTCCTTATAAAACTTGCCTATTGTTCCAGAATCGTTCAAGCCTAATCACTCGAGCTTTCGCCTTTGTTTCAGTTTTTGACATTTCACTCGGAGAATGGGTTGGTTGTTCGTTTTCTGGCAACGAATTTACTTCACGGCCCAACTAACTTTGGCATTCGTTATTAACGCGGAATTTACGCAGGAAATTTGACAAAAAATAAAGAGGCTCATGCGAAGTTTTGTGTTTTCTGTTAGGAGCGAAATTTTGGACTCGTGACAAATCTTTCGATTGGAAGAGTTGACTTTAGAAATTCTTTTTAAAGTTATTTAGGTACATTATATTTAAGTTTACGAATATTTTCGCATACATTACAACTTTCCTCTCCGAAGGATATAGCTAACTTATTTTTGAATTAACTAATTCTTTTTATTTTAATATTTTTTAAAAGTTTTTTTTCCAGTTTTTCTTTTTTCTTCATTTGTCTCTCAATTGAATTCCTTATTCTGTCATCCGAAATCTTTTCGCCGTCTTTTCTTCCGGAAAGCACATGCTTCTTGTTGATACGTCGTCTAACTGAAAACATCCAGTCTTGTCGCTCAAAAGGATGATTTCTCTTATTTTTGCTGTTGAAAAGTCTTTCACCAATCAGAGGAGCGATGTTTTTATGTTTCTACTACGAAATACAAGAGAATTAAATTGAGCCAAGCAATTTTCTTTTGGATTAAAAAAGTAGTTATATTTTTCCTATTCATTCTAATATGATTCGAAATTTTCTATCACTATAAAATTTATTTCTCCTTAATAAAGGTACTTTTGGGAAATTGTTTCAAAAAAATCTGAACGCCGAAAAGTTTCTTCATTAACTTATTCAATTCATGACTTTCTCACGACATTATTACTCGTGGTATAAATTCAAAAGGCCTTCCTTATTAATTCAATTAACCTTCAAATAATTTTCTCGAGAATCCTTGAAATATTTATTTGGTGATTTCATTAATGCCCCATTAAGCGTTCATATTTTCAATATTTCCAAAAATGGCCGCTATTTTCACTTCTTTACGCGGCAGGGCTCTCAAATTTCTTTGGAACTCGAAAAATAAATCTCATAAATCACCAAATTCAATGAAGAAATGAACAGACTTGATGTTGTTTTCTTAGGATTTTTCTTTGCATTAATGGGGATTTTGAAGTCTGCGTAAGCATTATTAAATTCGAATGTCCATGAATTTTGAAGATTTATGGGCTTGTCGTTAAAAATTTTCAAAAATATAGAAAACTCTGGAAATTTATTTTGAATAGTATTTTTTAAAGAATTTTATGTGATCATAACTATTAAAAATAATGAATTTTTCTTCGAAAATTGGTACAAAATTATTTTGTCGCTGAAAAATCTCATGATGTTTTCAGTTCTCTATCCAAATCCATTGTCGTCTCATTCACTTCGAAACTCTGCAATTTCAGTCGAAACGAATTTCGCTGCATAACAAATATCATTGTCATTCAACCATTCTATTCGAATTTTTATCCCATATTGAAGAATAGCTTGAATAACACAGATTGGAATACGCCACAAATGATCTGAATCCTAGTTTTTATTCAAAGCCATGAAAAACCCCCTTGATCATTGAAATTTTTGATGAGTTTTTTCGCGACATTGAAACTTTGAATCTCGAATTTTCATTTGTAGAGAATTTGTTTAGGATATTATTGGATTTTTGGTATTTGCCCTAGGAGTAGAGTAGTTTTTTTTCTTATTCATTTAGGGCATGTTTCGGAATTTTGTTTGAATATTTTAGAATTTGAAATTTCAATTCCGCTTCCAATAGTTGACTATTTATCGATATCTCCTTTACCTCTCCTTGAAATATGTTTAAAAATTATACGCTAATAATCTCTTAAATTTTCATTTCAGTGTGCATTCGCGCCCAATATATGTAGATGTTAATCTGCATCTCAAATATTCTATTTCTTCTTTCTATTTGAAATGTATCACAAAATCACATCATTTTCGTTTTTCTACCACTTCACAGCAAGTCAAAATTTCCAAGAATTCATTTTCAAACCCATTCAGTTCATTCAATTAGACGCTTTTCAGATATTCGTATATTTCACGGAAAATTTTACTAGTAGACGTAAAAATTCCTGAAAAAAGCGCAAACCTTTCATTCAGTGAAAATTTCTATAGAAAATGCGTATTCAAAAGCCCTCCCCCTTCCTTTATTTCATCGCTCTCAATTAATAGAAAAATCCTTGCTTGAGATTAAGATTAGCAAAACTTGTTTGTTTTGTTCTTCTAAATCAATATTTTCATTTTTCAGATTATTCAATGAAAAATGTGATATGGTCCGGATTTTCTTATTACTAAATTCACTCCATGTGAAGTTTTCCGTGACTATTCGAATTTCATACTAATGACCCAGTTTTGGAAGTTTCATATTGGTGACGAATTATTTTTGCTTCTAATCATCAGTTTATTTGGTGAGTTGAGTTTTGACTATGTTTCACAAAATATTGATATTGATTTCTTTTTCAATTTTTCAAAGTGGTTTTTGTTGGCGTAAATATGAATAAAACGAAAACTAACAGCTAAAGATATGGGGAAATTGAAATATGCTTTTTTGTAAAATTACTTAGCTCATTATAGACGATAGCATTATTCACTACCAGTTAGTAATAATGAGTTGATCATTTCTGAAGCATATTTATTTCAGATTTCACATCTTCTAATAAAAACCACTGTATTCTGACGTGCTCCCAATCACTTCGGTCCTCGATCGCCGCAATTCTGCTCCAACCATCGTCAGGTGAACTGAAATCCTAAAAACTCGGCAAAATGCCCTTCAACAAATATCTACAACTTCAGCCTCATTTTCATCTCCATTCCACGCCATCATCGAAGAATCGGAGAATATGCAACAAACTTACCACAAAGCGAGAAAGGCTTGCCAGTGAGCTATCCATAATTATGATAGAATATGCAGTTATGTAATAAAAATTAACATAAATAGATGCCACAAAATCTTATAAAGTTAGTGGCTATTTGAATAGTTTTTATTATTTTGAATTTTCGAAAAACGTTTCTCACTGAGCAAGGGTAACGTTTTTGTTTGAGGAAAATTTTCCTATAATTTGATTTGAAACATAACACATCCGAACAAATTTCAGCGGCGTCACAGCCTTCGACAATTGCCTCAAACGGTGTCCTGAGTCGTTCGAAAAATCAGCCACTCTGTTATCTTTCGGGCACTGGACCACGTTTTGCTGTATCTTGAGGGAGCCTCCTAGTGGTTAGCTCGATTTTTAATTTTTTTTAACGAAACCCTCGGTTTTAGCAGTGATGGAATACTTCACTTGTGAACGAGGTTATATTCGGGAAGCGAGGAAAACCTGTGGGGATATGCAAGTCCCTTCTAGGCCTTCTTTAGCTGCATTTTGCAAGTAAGCATTTTTATCAGACCTAGGCAGGCTGAAAAATGTAAGAGGGTACTGTGCCCGGCTAAACTGACTGACGAAGTCCTGCCTAGATCGGAATTCGTATTAGTTTAAGAAAGAAAATTTCTTTGATGACATACTATTTTCGCATGTATATTTTTATGAATAATGATAAACCTTGAATATTTATGCCATTATCCACGGATCTGATTTTTCTGATATGTTCCAAATTGTAGCATCATATTTAGACGAAATTGAAATTTTCAGAGCATTCGACAAATACCGAAATTGCTTCGCTATGCAACCACACAATTGCACAGGAGAAGCTCTAATCGTAATATTTTCTGAATTTCTTTCAACTAAATTCCAAAGATTTCAGATCAAAGAAAAAGTCGATAATTCTGTACTTGAAACCTTGGAGAAACTATTGAAAATGAGTTCGAATCGAGTTAGGGTACCACCGAAGTGAGTTTATTTTATCTTGAAAATATACATGTTTTATCATGAACTGGCTACGTTTCTAATAAATTAATGTATTTCAATGATTCCAGTATTTTTGCTTTATTTTATAAAACTCAGATGCACCAATTTCCGACATCACCGATTGCGTCATCATGGTCGACCTGAAGCTCATCGTGAATTCTACACTCAGCCTTCGACTTCGGCTCCAACTTCAAAGTTCAATATCCAATCGAATGAAATTAAAGGCAACCATATATCTCTAAACTTCATAAAATGTTTGCTCTGATAATTTATCTAATAACCACCAATGATGAATAGGTCGATAATTTTATTCTAATTTGGTCACATTATATTAAGAAAAAACGTTTAACTGATATTAAAAAGAATGAAAAATAGCCTTCAGGAGAAACCCCCTCAACGTTGACGACGACATCAGAAATCACAAGACCAACCCCAACCCTGAGATCTGTTGAAGAATCGATGCGGATTCCAAGACTGAAGCAAATCGATGATGAACAATCATACGACATTCCGATGGCTACGGAACCTTACAGTAGGTTTTAAAGGCAACTCAGAAATGCTACAATGTTGCAACATGAATATTTTGCAGCTTTCATTCGCAAATGTCCCAACTTTTTATAAGGGTGTAAAATCTGCAGCAAATCAAACATTCATTAAAAAAGTTTCTATATATTCACGTTTTGGCATTGTAGTATTCCGATATCTCCGAATACCCGACACCTCGCTTATTCCAATATAATAACGCTAAAAATCAATATTGCAAAATTATTTATGAGTAAATATTCATTAAAGAGTCAAAACTTACCACTATTTGTCTTCGAACTACATAGGCTCCATTGTGATAATTTTGCATTCCATTATGAGAATTAAGATCATTTTCCTCCATTAACTTCAATATTTAGGATCTAAAAACACGTCCATTATTCCGACATATTACCACTATCAAAGCAAACCTGTTGATTGGAAGAAGGAAACGAAACCTCGATCGCCGAATTTCCCCGAGCAATCACAGATGGAGACCACCCAAATCGACCAACAATATTTAGTAGGACCGAATGAATCTAAATTTAGTAATTGCCGACTTTCAGTGGTTAACTTATTGATCTTATGTTTTATAATACATATATAACTATTCAAATTTGTAATTAATTTTGTTCATATAATTTTCCCAGTAATCTCTTATTTATATCTAACACGTTAAATGTGTATCTTCTAAATTATATTTTCAGAAATAAACGGGTTCTTGCATCTTCATACTTTATTTTTGTAACAACTCATTGAATTTATTATTTGTTCAATCTAAAACTGATAGAAAATAACAGAAATTTTATACAGATATCTTACGCATGAGTAAGTTTTTGTGTTATGTTTTGTCTGGAAACTTGTGCGATTGCTTCATCATTTGGAAGGATGCCTGATGGCTTTGCTCTGAAAGATTTATGAATTATAAGCGAAATAAATATAATGTGAATTACATAAATCTTATCGACTCCAATATTATCATCTTTATCGCCACTTTTATTTGCTGATTCATTTTAGTATCGCACTATTGGTCAGTCCACTGAGTGTTTCCCAATCTTCAATTAGTTTATTAGATTGGTAAATTCAGACTAAATTAGCAAAATTGCGCAAGTTTTTTTTTTTTTACAGATGCAACATAATTGCATTTCTTCCTTTCAGATACTGACGCTGATCTTATATGATTTACTAAGTTAAATATTTTCGAAGAAAAATAAAATCATAAAATCAATCGACAAGTTTGATGAAATTGCAACCAAAACGTGAACTGTATTCATTTAGAAAGGAGAGATGATGAATAATGTTTGAATAGGAAAAGAATGCCATTATTAACTGTTGAAAAATAGATAAATTTATCGATTTTTTCTTTCTGGAAAGTCTATTTACGTGGAGACTATGATTTTATTATCATATGACTTTCACTGATTAAGGCATAAACATAGAAAAACTGGCTATTTTTTTATCTGCCATATCTTCCATCGTTTGCAATAATAGAGATAGGCAGTCTAGGAATAAGAAAATATTTTCGATTTAAAAAAACCCAAAACAACTCAAATCAATAATCATAGAGCTAATTTGAATTTCTTCCCACCCTCCTATCTCATGCATTAAAAATGTTAAGAAATTCGAATATTCACATACTCGTCAAATACCCCACTTAAATTGAGAACTCCTTCTTACAAATATAGTACATTATTTAAAAAATAATTCTATTCATTGGCATGGTCAAGGTAAGAAATCTAGGGCTCTAAAAATGTTTCATTTTCCTATGATCTTTGCAACCTTAGCCAGCATGATAAAATGTCGTCTTTATCGGAAAAAATAAATGGGAGGCGGCATGTCACAACTTTGCGGATTTGGCTGATAAGATATCACAATGATCAGCAAGGAAGCCGGCGGATTGATAAAATCCCCCATATCGATGGCATTTTCGCCGTTTTCTTCCAAACATGAAGCGCTTATTGGCATTATTTTCATTCTTACGAATTTTTTGCCTCACAAATGCCTGCATAAGGGCTCCTGATATAGGTTAGTTTTTTTGTGAAAATCTCTTTATCTTATTAGACCATTTATCGGTCTATTTTGATTTTTTTCGTTTCAGAAGATGATGAACCTACTGGTAAGTCAATTTCTCTTTTTGTGAGCAAAATCCTTTTGATCGAAAATCCGATTCAGCTTGCCCCAACCCAGTCGAACCGGATTATATTGTTCCCTACCTCGGATATGATTGCGATGTTTATTTGACGGGTAAAATTTTATTCTTTTATTCGGTAAATCCGAAAAATACCCCCAATCTCAATCATTAATACTCTAAAACTGTTAAATTGTGTTTATTCTTTTAACGGTTTTGGATACTTTTCCGATATATCATTTTATTCTGAAGAAGTGAAATATTTTCTATCTAGCACCACCTGTCCAAGCTTATACCGATCCATATGATTTTGTCATGCATTCGTTCGACAACGACCCATCTACACCGGCAGCGACATTTTACTGCGACGCGGGTATTGGCTCGTTAGTTCGAGTGGTATGCTTTTTCGTATTTTTGGTTAAATCTTATGCTTATTGGAACTCATAACTTTTAAGGTAAAAAATGCTGCCTTTACTAAAATTCTTTAAACTTTGTATATAGTTCAGCCACTTTTTCTTCCATTTCATCATTATTCCTTCACTACACTTGGTGAACTTTTCAAGAAATCTCAATGAAATTATCTTCATTTTTAATCAAGAGCTTGTTCATTTTAGGAAAACAATGAATGCATCTACGTGGACAGCGATTTTCTCGACCTACAGACCGGGTTCGATGCAGGTGCCTGTGGTGCATACCTGTATCAAGGTCGGAGGGTGACAGGTATCGAATTTTTGCTCTCTTGATTTTCTAACGCTGATACTTGATCACAGTGTCAATATGAAAACAATCACAAAAAATTACAGGGATCAGCTGTATGGGAATTACTACTCCAAGTAAGTCATATTTTCTTAACTTTTATTTTTTCAAAAATAATTTAGCCTGCCCTGAACCAGTCGCTCCTCCATTCATCGATCCGCTTACTGACTGTACCAGCTACTCTCCAAGTAAGTTTATTTAGCTAAAGTTTTTTTTTCAAAATTTTTGGTTTTATTTTTTTAAATCACACAAATTCCCTACTTGAATACTTTCGTGTGATTAGTTTGACGGTCTGATGAACCATGGTATAAAAAATATTCAGCGACGCCACCCCTTGCGTATCAAGATCCAATAGGCGTCATATTTTGCGGTTGCAGTACAGACGCTGCCGCCAATCTTGAATGTGATCCAAATTTGGGTGGATTGATTCAAATTGTGAGCTGACAACATTTCATTTTTAATTCGATAGGGTTGATTTCGATATTTTTTAATTTGCCAAATTATTTATTGCAGAATAAGTCTTGAGCGAAGTCCTAAATTGAATAGTTTCTAAGTTCAAGCCTCATAGAGTTTTGTTCAGGATTGTTTTCTATTGATTTCGGAAGAAGCCTAACTATCAAATTTTCAGGAAGGTGGTCAATGCTTTTATACAACCGATTTCTATCCTTATTTGGCAGTCGGTCATGAGGGCTATTTGGACGATCAATGTGGAACCTACTACTACCAAAACCAAAATCAACGAGTTATCGGGGTATCCTGCATGGGAAATGTCGGTATGTTTTATATGCCTTAGTAATTCATTCAATTTTTATTCTTAATAGCGCTTTTCCATATCGTCAATGTCACAAATTACCAATTTGGATTTTGTATCTAAAAAAAGCATTCAGCTTGCACCCCAGCTCCACCCATTCCACCATATATCGTCCCAGCATTGGGTCTTGACTGTGCCAGTTTTCCTAATCGTAAGAATAACCTCAACTTTTTTTTTATAAACAATAATTTTAATTTCAGCTCTACCCGTTATTACGTATGCGGATCCCATCGATTTCATCACATATACGCCCATTGACAACGACCCAGCTACGACTGACGCAACCGTCGTGTGCAGTCCTGACTGTGGAGCACTGATTCGAGTCGTAAGAAAATTCGATCTTGTAATTAGGCTAAAATAAGTGGAGCAATTTGTATGTCGTTTTCTCAAATGTTATCTTTTTTACTAAGGTTGTATCTTTTCCTGATGAAAGCTTTACAAAGACTCCAACTTGCCTGAGGAAACTTGTAAATCAAAATCGTCAAGATTTGATGCGTATTTATATTTATCAAGATGTTTAAAAATATATATATATATATATATATATCTACAATTTTAGACCGGAGACGTCTGTATCTACATCAACCCCTCGGAAGCTGATCTCAGGGTTGGTTTCCAACCCACTGACACCTGTGGATCATACTACTACCAAGATCAAGTCGTCACTGGGGTGTCGTGCATAGGACCGAGACCATAAACAACTGTGCAATTGTATTCAACTACCTCTAATTTATTACTATTATTATTTATTGCTTCATTCGAAAATAAATTAATTTTCTATTCTGAAGTTTTGATCCATTTTTCGATTTAAAATCAAATTTTAATTGCGCTGCTTGATGATAAACCAGCTAAAATGAGTAATTTAAAGACGATAATGTTAAAAATTCTTCGAGAAGATTACTCATAGAATTAATCAACCCCAGGGGCACAATTTAAATTATAGTCATATGCTTTCTAATCACGAAGAAATGCACGTTGAAAGGTCAACTTCATAAAAAATCTTTATCTTCTAATTCCTTAATTTAACTAATTATAAAGTTTGACATTTTTTGAGAAAATTGAAATAAATTGAAGACAAATGTTTCATTCTATGATTATGCAGTAACATAGAATCTATGAGTAAAATGAGTTGTTGATGACATCCATTAGATCTTCTTCATTGCACGAAATAATACTTCAAATAATCATCATATTCATTGAAGCGTAACTTTTACAATTTTTCATGTCTGAGCGCAAAGCTTGTAGGACTTGTTTGATTTGAAAATTTTATAAGAATATTTTTGTGCAAAATGTGTGATAATTTTTCGAGGATAACGAGCAATCCGTCTGGGGAGTATTCTAGGAAAATAAATTAAATTGCAAATTACTAAAACTTTGGATCTTTCACCTATCTAAATTCATTATTCATCATTTTCATTTCACTTCCTGGAACACCCATAAGCCTTCGAAATTCAATCTATCAAATTGAAATTAGAGTCCAAAAATGTCGCTCTAATTTGGTCTTTCGATAATTTACCCTGTTACTTGTCCTATTCTTCATCATATGAAATGCCAGACACGCAGAAAGCCTCCATTCGGACAAATTAACAATGAAGCATGTCAGATAAACCGCGATACTAAAGGGGGCGTGAGAGAAGCCCTATATTGAAACGTGCTGAGTTTGGATATCCTGATAGTCCCTAATCATATGGACTAAGCCAAAAATTCAAAACCGTCTGGTATATCCCAAGATTTAAATTCATATAATAGAACGATATAAACATCCAGAAAAATCCCTAAGAGTATGATTAAATATAGAATCTTAAAACCGCCAGAATGTTCTAATTTAAGGCATATTTGAAACGCAGGCGTAGCGACCAATTTGTGCTAGAAAATTCCTTCAACTTCAGTGACAATAATAATGCTTATATGTTTATTTTCAGTCTTATCAGACGAAAGTATGTTCGTTTTCTACTTTTGTTTTGAAATACGGTAAATAATCCTATATTCGTGATATTTCGTTATTTTTAATTAAAATTTTGCAAAGTGTAGGTGAAATTTGGAAAAATGCAATATTTTGCATAGTTTTGAATGGACTTTGAAAGTTCACTTTTTTAAACTTCCTACGATGCAAATTATACATTTTTCATCCGTTTCTGCATGAAATTTCTTCTCTTTTTGATTCAAATTTGCATCTTTTATATTATTGTGGAGCAGGTGAAACATCTTTTGTAGATATATATTTTCAAAAAAGTTGGTTCTACAAGACAATTTATTAGGATAGATTTGAAAAAAGGTTTTTAAAAATATTTCATACAAATTTTCTAGGCGTTCTGTGGTTTATCCTAATATGAAAACCTAAAACTGACACTTCCTATGTTTATTTTACTTACATCCCCAACATGTTTCGAGATGAATAGGATAAATGAGGGAATATTAGAAAATTCCGCCTTCAGAAAACAGGTAAAAAAGCGTAATTATGAAAATGATAACCGCATATTCGATATTTCCAAATTGTTTCCTGAAATTTTCATATTTCCTAGAATTTTTGTCGATTTTCTTTGAGACTTTAGGAATTTTTAGTTTTTTTACAGAAATTTCAATATTTTTCTAGAAATATTTCTCCTTTTTCAGGTATAAAAAATCAAATTTTCATAAGCAGCTATTTACGGAAATAACTTCCATCAAATATCAAATTTCGGTGCTCTTTTGATTTAGGTTCAATTAGTATTTTATGAAATATTCAGAATGGGTATCCCAAATCTGAACGGTGATATTCAATTTCAGCATTTTCATTCGTATCAAATTTTCTCCATCTTGAACGGAATGATCAATGTCCAAGAATTCGATCAAATTCAGACCTAATCAGACCTTTAAACATAATTAAAATTTTAGGAGAGGGTGGTACGCATGACAAAACTTTTCTATAGAAAAGTAATTCTAATGGGCCCTGGAATGTGATTTTATTTAAATATTTCTCTTAATGGAGTACGCATAAAATTCGGACTTAAGCCCTGTCTAGATTTCGTTAAATTATATCGCCTTTAGTTTTGCATGTGCCCGCATTTTTAATCATATCTTGACTGATATTTTCATTTTTCATTTGCATACAATTCATCTCGTATTTTGGTAGCATTTCGGCTGCACGTTTCATATTTGAATTCATATGTTTGAGTTATTTGAATGAATTTCGAGTGAATTCAGAAATATTGCGTGTGCTATACTTCCAGAATATGCCAAATTAGTGCATTAATATTTCGACCTTTCTATATATTAATACCATTGACGTTATAACTTTTTATATATGCTATATATCACATAAATTTTACATTATATTGACACTTAGCGATATTGCGAAGTTTGTTTTTTCTTGGTGGTTTCTAAAAGCTTCGCGCATAAATTTCCTCCGGTTAATTACCATATCTCTGCTGAATGTAATAACTCTAGATATTTACCATATATCGATAGCTATCTGAATAGTTATTACCTGATAGATTTATGAATGAGCATAGCCTATAGCATAGACATACTTATTCTGACTGCATATTCTAATATATTGAGAAAGGATTTTTATTATGTCTACATAAATGTTCGTATAACGCGCATATTTTCTTCAATTTATTGAATTGGCATATCTTAATTTAATATCACAAATGTTAGATATAATTAAATTTCAAGTCTTAAATGTTGATCTTATTTTTCAAAATGTACAGAGTATAAGAATATCGTGACATGACATCATGATTCAAATTTATTTTTCACTACACTTCTTGAGTCATTTTAACGTCAAAATATTTCATTCGTATTCAAAGACATGCTAATTTTGATACAATTCGAACTCGAAATTTCGAAATCTTGATGATATTTGAAGATTTGTCATTCATCTTCAATATAAAACCTGCGGTAACTTGCGCGTTTATCCATCCAATTTTCAGATTTTGCCCTCAATTTGTATCTTTTTGAATTCCCTCCTACAAATTTCGTTCATAAAACACAACACTTGGGGCTATTTTCACAAAATCATGGGAATTTTAGACTTCGTCTTTCAAAAGAGGGATAATTTAGCCTACTTCATATTTTCATTTAGCTTATTCACCTGGCCCGGAGTATTCTCGAATTTTCGAAGAAAATAACTTTTTTATCCAACTTTTTAAACCTAATCAAGGTATTTCAGGTAGACGTCTACACTATCAAGCTATAAAAGGTCGCAACTTTCGAATTTATCCAGTTCTAAACCGTTTGATCATGAATTCGACTAATTTGACGAGTTTTGACCAGAAAGATCAAGATGTCATCGAGTTATTGGGAGGGTAGGCTTTAAAAGTTTATCATTTAATTTTTCAGAGAATAAAAATAAGGCGTTTGACTCATCCAAATTTTTATACATAAAATTCTGAAATTAATTGATATGTTACATTTATACTTGTAACAATTTATAAAAATCTAAAACGAAAAAACAATCCATTGATTATATACTTCGTATATAATAAACTGAACTCTTGTATATTCAACGCAGTCCTGTAAAAACTATACTACAAAAACTATATTTCAGTCAAGATAAAATTTGATATGTAGTAAATATGATCCTGTTGTGAGATTCATATTAGCTACTTCCCGGTTAACGTTTGCCTCCGTATCAGGCTTAATTTACACTCTCGTGTCCATATATGAGATTTAGACCTAGTTTAGAGATGCGCATATTTTCCCCATTATGGCTTCAGAATCATTGTTTTTCATAATAAGAAATGGAATTATTATGGCATTGAAGTCTTTATTACTTGAAACTACATTTTTCGATTTTATGAACTTCGTTTGATCTTATTCGCAAGGTTGAACTTAGTCATAAAATATCTGTTTCAATCGAAATTATGAGTTTTCTTGTATATTTTTAAAATTTGAATATGTAGCTTATGCGATTTCTTTGATTTGCCATTATATTATTTGTAAGTTTGAATTTTACCATTTAAAAAATTTTTTAGAGAAATCTTTACTTGAACTTTCTTTTCTGAAATTTCTAAAAAAAATACGTCTTCCAGAATTCGCGTGAAATTTGATAAGCAAAAGTTCATTTCATCTTCTTTTCTTAAAATTTATTCATCATTTTGCTCATTTCCAAATGTTCTAATTCCACGAATAATTATCCTTTGAGCCCAAAGAACTTTCATCTTTAAACCCCTAAAAGTTTCGTTAATTTTCGATAAATTCTCATAGACTTCATTTTTTGGCCTACAAAATATTTTCCCTGCGTTTAAATTTTTAATCATTGCCATATTTTCGGTTTTGCGGTAGAAGCTAAAATTTATTATTCTATTGTTTTGACTGAGCTTTTTACCTCCTAGACTCACCAAAATCCCACCGTTTTTATTTTGATTGAAATGAGCTTTGCACTTGTGTTTTCAAAAATTTTCGTCTGTTCTTATTTTGCAATTTTAAAATTGGATGTACAGTATTTTTTGTAAGATTTTTTGAATAGTTATTCATCTTACGATTTTTTTTAAATAGCTGAAATTGGAGGATCGTAATTTCTAAAGAAAACCTAATTTTAAATAATCACTCTTTTTCATGGAATTATAAAATTATGAAATTTTGCAAATATAAGTGTATAATTTAAATATTGACAATTAGAATGAGTAAAAAGCGTGCCACACTTTTAAAAGAAATTGGATTTCTGCAAAACTAAGGCAAAGTTCATTTTGCATACTTAAGGTTGAGCTTCGTCATCATATCTTAGGGGTCGTTATTTTTGTTTTGATATTCGAGAATCGAAAATATTCGGAACGCAAGACTTTTACTCTCATTTATTCAGCGGCTAGGCGCTCATTTTACGCGCCTTTATTTCTCTGTGCTCTCTAGTAACTTCTCTATATTCCTCGAGAAATTAATTCATTCGTTGAGTCACATAAATATCTGCTGCATTAAATTGCACGAGCGATTTTAATGGATCAAGGTAAATATATTTTCGATGAAGTGGCACTTTTGACACATACTAACAAGAGAAGTATTTGATCTCGGGTCCGGCTTTTTGAATGAAAGTAAATGGAATCTGCCAAATCGACATAGCTGATTACGAATATGCGAACAAATTTTTGCAAATGAGTTACTTTATTTCTTAAAAGTTAGCATAAGTTTTGCAAAGCCATAAGGAAATTTCAAATGAACAAAAAACTTAGGTATTTTCAAAACGCATTCCAAGTTTTCATTTTCAAATTTTCGGATGTTATTTTGAAATTAAAGACAATTTATTCTTTATATTTTTATTTCAATTTCAAAATGTTCTAAAGTTATGTTTTTCATAACTTTTCTAGGTATTTTTGTCTCTAACTCTGAACGAGCATGCTGAATTTGACTTCGACCCTATTTTTCACTTCTTCGTCTTATTTTTCGTCGTTCGTTCGGTGAAATGATCGCTTTTTCTCGTCATATCACTTTATATTCGGTGCTATTTTCTCATTTTCAAGCTCTTTTCTCATAACTTCATTTCTCTGATCTCATTACCTGAAAATGCGCGAATCTTTTTCTCAAACGTCTTTAACGTCTCAATTTTTTCGTTTTATGCAACTTTTTCTAAGCCTTAAAAAGTTTGCAAGATAAGAAATATATCTCAGACTGCAACCCTCAAGCATTCTTATACATGCAAAAAATTGTTCCTTTTTCCCCAAAAAATTCCCAAACTTGTACTTTCAAGTGTTTGTCTTTTTCCGTATTAATAGTTTTCGTTCCTACCAAACTCCGCCTGAAAATTTTCGGTATTCAAGAATTTGGTCGATATTTAAATTCAGCTGCTGGGAAATTTTAACGACTTTTGGTAGTCTAATTTTTAAAATGTTATTTCTTGGGATCCATAAAAATGAAAAGCATAGCTCTGTAAAATTGTCTAGAAAGTCATAGAATTAGATTAGTTTTGACTAGGTAAACTAGGTATTCACGAATAAGTATATTTTCTTTGAAAACTTTATGCAGAAATCTCGCCACATTTCAGTTTTCAAAATAATGTTCAACCATGAGTTTTTCTGAAACTTATTTGAACCAGTAATCCGTCCCATTTCTTCTCTCATTTTTATGTTTCATTCACAGGAGTTTTGTCTCTTCATGCTTCTTCAATTTGTATGGTCCCCATTCACTTTTACATGCTTTTCATTGCCGATCTATCTTCAGGGTTTCTGGTTATCGCAAATTCGAATTAGCTCAGGCGATTTTATCTTCCTATCCTTAACCATATGATGATAGATCATTAGCAAATGTCCATCATATATGTCACATATTATCCATGCTGATTATGCAGAACTCAACGTATAATTTCTTTACGATGAATACCAATATTTAACATGCTAAAATGCAAATCTACCCCGCAATGATGAAGCATATCTCGTTAAAATCGTCTGAACTATTAGAAAATCACAATTTTCTTTAATATTAAAACATAGACCATGAAAATCGGCTGGAATATAAACATATATTTGAGTATCATTGGCATTTCTTGATATGCATAAACACTGGTTCATGGAATTGCAAGATCCTCACAAAATGCAGATAACTTCCAAGTAAAAGCGAAAATAGCCACTACCCATAGTATAGATCATCTTTGGTATCGTAGTGTGGTGGTATGATAGACAGTTTTGCAATTTTTACCTTTGTATATTTCTGGAGAGGGTTATAAATTTTGAAAGTTCTCCTTCTTTGTCAAAGTTCACATCCAGAAATGAAATTTATTTTTAAAAATATTATAGCTATTTTAAATATTTTTCTTTATGATTCCTAGCCTCTGCCCTCTAAAATTATTATAATGTAAAAAAATCCCGGAAATTTCGCTACACTTTAGTCTCTTCTAAACTACGAAATCATGAATTGGATTATCTTTCTCTTCTTCTCTTTCATTTTCTATTCTGTTTCTTTGCGTGATTTTCATAGGATCCCTGTCTTTCGTAAGGCGTGGGAACTCGTTGAGAAAGTCGAGTGGTTCAAATAGAGAAAATGAACATTCCTAACTTCGTGCTGAAGGATATTTGAGTAATCATGGTAGGAATACTTCAAAAGCTCTAAGAATCGAGAGTGGATCTTCTCAAGCATTATCGCATCGTATATTCTTTAGTCTTTCGTTCTCTTGTATGTTAAAATTTCATATGTCACGATCTATCAGATTTATGATGTGCTCCTCTATTATATTTATATCGTCACACTTTTGAAAGTTTGAATATTTTTGAATATCGTATAAAAACGGAGCATCATAGATTTGGACAAAATAAATATTATTATTCTACTTCTTAAAATATCATTGTTTGTTCTTTCAAACTTCAAATAATGATTTATGAAATCTCTCCATATATTATTCCATTTTTGATATATTATTTTCTCTTCTCTTCTTTCAAAGTTCTCTGGGTCAAATTCATAAAGACTACCCAAAATGAGAGACGAATAGAACCTTCACGCATAATAGATGATCACCCAGACATTCTGGCCCAAAGGTTTTCTATGGAAAATTCAATGTTAACTTTTTTCTTCTGAAATTTAAAGATGCCATTTCGAATCTTTATACATTGATAATATTGTTGCAATCCAAATCTAAATCGAAGGACCCCTTTGCATTTATCTTGATATTTCAAGTATATTTGCCACAAAAATACATATATTTAGTCAAAAATAGTTTATTTGGGAAATTTCTAGGTTCACATTCAAAATACCTCTTCAAAAAGCCCAAAAATGGAGATCACTTTATAAATAGTGAATGGACCTTTATAATTGGAGTTTTTTTACCTAATTTCTCCTACTTCCTTTTGTATTTTCTGAGCTGTTATGATAACGAAATGCATTGTGAACGTAGTTTTCCCTTAGGAATACACACTTCTACGTGTCTAGCATATTTTTAAGGGAAATATAGAGGGCCATTATAATATTTTGAGAGAGGAAAAGAAGCTTGAATATTTTTCCTTTTCATATTTTCTCCGAAGGAATGTTTATTATTCGAGTTATCTTGTTTTATGAGAACTATTTTTTACATTATTAAGAGATATGCATCACTTAAATTATCCTATTTTGTGAACTTCTTCTCTGATTCATTCTAGAGTATTGCTCTTTGTTTATTTAGTCCTTAAAGGTTTTATCGTCTACATTATAAATGAGTTCACCAGGATTAATTCAAGCATGCTCTAGATATTCTAACCTAACAGTTTCTTTATTAGGTTAGGTATACTAATATAAAACATTCTTAGATATATTCCGAATCGAAAATCTTGCAATTTCTTAGAAATTCATACCGAATATTCGAATGTTGACTCTTCCGGCTTTTTCTAGTTAGTCTGTTGAACTCATTAATAAAAGGTCGCGAATTTTCTAGAGTTTTCCGTTAAGATTTGGTAGACTAATGAGAATAATAATTTTTGCCACCAGGTGAATTTTGAAAGTTCGTTTTTACGTAACCGAAAGTAGAATTCGAAAATAACGCCTTTTGTAGGAAGTTAAAAGTTAAAAATCAGTGTTTAGAATTCATTCGTGATTATTTGAAAAAAAAATTTCAGGTCTTTATTTAGATTTTTAGTTCGAATTTTTTCAATCGAAAATTTTATCCACAAATTCTGGAATTCTAGATTATTTTATTAAGCGTAACGTGTGTTTTAGACATATTCTGAGAATTATTAGTTATTAAATCTGAATTTTTCATTTTTTCGTTATTGTTAAATCCAAGAAATGCTTTAGTTTCACCATTTTCCCACATTATTCAACTCTCATGTTCATTCATTCTTTGTTCGGACTTCAGAGATTGAAAATTCATGAGTTCTTGGGGGAATATTTCAAATGTTTCAAAATACGAGGCATAAAATTAAGGAATATATTTCTGAAAATCACATAGAACTTCATTTCAGAAAATAATGAATTTTGCACACGTATTACAAATGCAAAATTGAAATACATGATTTTTCTCCCAATAATGCATATAGAATAAATTTCTTTAGGTCTAATAACTTCTTATACCAATTATTTTATTTTCTTTCATTTGATTATTACTCTCTGAATATTGCAACAAAACAATTCTACCAAACAATTTAGCATCTTGATTCTTGATGGAACATTTTTCCCTCCAAAATCCCTTCCAAAAATTCTAAATTTATCCCCACGTCTCCCACAAAGCTAATCATTAAGATTTCCTAGGAAAAACCCAAAGACTACACCAGAAGCTTCCTGTTTTAGATGATTTTTATTGCCGCGTTTTTGCGTGCAGGAACTCCCGGAATCTGGCAAATTTTGCACGACCTTCCAATAGCAAATTGAATTCCAAGTGACGCGTCCGCGCCTAATTGCGTTTCGATTAATTTACTCGTTTTTCCTAGTTTCCTGCTTTTTTTCTAAGAGGTGAAAATTAGCTGACCGGGGTTCCTCTAGTAAAAGAGATAATTTCAACTAACGCATCCTCTCGTCGGATAAGGAGGGTTCGAAATTTTTGCTAAAATTTTCTTCCCTGATTGCAATTTTTGAAGTTTAGATTTCTAAATTTCTAAAATATTCGATAAAAATGATACCGAGGTAAGTAAGCCTTTACCTAAAAATTTCTAAAGAACTTCAATGAAATTGTGAAGCACATCGAACATTTCCTCTCTTTCAACAAAGCATTTTCATTTTATTTGATACAAGTGCATTAGAACGTGCTGCATAATGGATTAAATCTAGATTTTAGATGCTTCAAACCAAAAACGAAAACATATCTTTTTTAAACATTTCTAAAATATGTCTCATAAAAATTTCGTCTAAATATTCTCGCTTGAACGCCTCCATTGAATGTTCAATATAGCCAATTGTATAAATCAAAAAGTGAGACACATTTGACAATTTTCAGTCCTCACCAAATTTGATCATTATGATCAAAAATGTCATTTTATCCCGGAAATTTCTGAGAATTATCCTTTATCTGCGCAGCTTTTATGGGCGTAACTTCGTAGCGAGAAATCTTTCGGAACACTTGCGAGAATTTGTTCATAAAAATTCGCTTCAAAGAAAGATTGAAACATCATGCGCATAAAGAATAAGTGAAGCTAGTATGACATGATTTTTTGCTCCCAAAAATGTTTGTCCCCAACTTTTATTCCCAGAAGTTTCACGTTCCCATAATATCTATGAGGATTTGTTATTCGAATAAATTGTCTCAAATTATGCTTACTGATTTTACCATGCCCATCATTAGATTTGAATGGTCATTTTTCTCATATTCGTCGCTTGAAAAGATCCATATTTGAACATCCCAAATTCGATGTATCAAAAATCTTCCCGGTCTAGTTTAGTAGAAATGTATAAATTTACGACGTTCTTTGATTTAGTCAGGGAATGTATATCGGAATAAATATATCTGGTAATGAGATAAAAACGATAGAATTCATTTAGCCGTGTATCGTGAGTTGGGAAAATATCTCAGGCGTTAAATTATACATCGATATTAGAATCCACACCTATCCTACGTGCATCTTTATAGTGAGTTCCAAGTATTAAACTATGTATATCATCCTAAGTTCTTGAGCTCTTTTACTAACTAAAAATTGAATGACCAATATCCTATCTCATCACTCTGATCAAGATCAAACATTGGAAAACAAACGAAATTATTGTAACTCTGAAATTAAATGAGCAACTCTTTCTTTTATCATCTCATTGTTCTTTCTTTCCTCTAAAGAATGGTGTGAGAAAAGATACGCCCATAAAATTATGCGGCTTTGCATAGACTTCGCTCTCTTGATATTTGACCATTATTTACATGATCAATAACGAATCTTTTCTTTTTCCTATCTAAGAATTTTGAGCCCTCTGACATGCTAATTTATCCTGTGTTTACGCGTTCTGATTATCAAAATCGTTATTTTTATTCGTTGAGTAAGTATCGACGTCATATTCTAGTCTAGTATGTTTACAAAAATACATTGCAACATTATTGAACCTCTAGAAACCTTTTTTTAGAGTCTAGGTTTTCCCCGAATATCTTATTTAGACGCGCTCTAAACTAGGCCAATTTAGGCGAGGTTGACTAATTATTCAATTCGACTCATGAGAATCCGTACGCTTAGGGTCAAATCTCGAAAAGTTTAGGAAAAATCGAATGCTCAATGATTTTGGATTTTGAATTTTGATTCATCTTTTCTAATGAAAAATAGTTAGCTACGACAAAACTACGCACCTATTTCAGTCTATATTGTAAAAGAGTATTTCTTTGAAAATTTTATCTGATTTTATAAAGGGGCCTTTGTGATGCAAAAATAGAGAATTTTTTCGTAAACTTTGGCGCATTCTATGACAAAAGTCATGAACAGGTGTTCTTCTATAGTGCCATTTTTGTCGTAGGTTTTATGTTTCCAAGAAAGACTGAAGTTTTTCCGTGTTTAACTGATTCATCCAACAATTTTTTTATTTTTTTATTTCTTCATAGGCTGATTTTCTGTGATTTGTTCGTGAATCATACTCCAAATTTATCATGATATTGCTTCCAGTTTTATCTATGAATATATCATTTTGAAGACCTGACTTTTAGAGATATTTTTTTTTTTAGAATCATCAGGGTTGGAACCTAAATAAAAATGACTTTCACAGTAAAGTAAGTTATTGTCACAGTAAAATTCGGCGTAAATGTGAAGGAATTCCATAGAAAAATATTGCTGCCACGATTACTGTGACAGTAATTTTTATATAGGTCCCACCCCAGAATAACTTTGGGCTCTGAGGTCTCTGCCGTAGATTTTCGCAATTTTTGCGTGATGTTCGAATGATATCTCTGCTGAATTTTTGATTATTCGAGGTTAACGCGAGCGTGTTCTCTCAATTTCATGCAGAATACTTAAACATATCGTTTTTTGCTCGTGAAGTCAGCTTTCTTTCAAGATATTTGTAGAATCAGTGAACTTTTACAAAGCACAAACATAGTATCTGTTAGACTTCATTTTTGATCAATCTTAATTTTTACGATTCGAAATAATGACAAGAATATCTTGATGATATTTTCTTTTGATACTGTTTATTTTGTAACATAGTGAAGAGTTTAAACTTATTGCTATTTCTCTATTGGTAACAATGGCAAACTAGATGAATGGATAATTTGCTTTAAATCTTCGATTTTTGAAGCTTACGTAATTTTTGGTAATGATTGTTTTTTTTTATTTTATAGCTCGGTGGCAGCTAACCAATCGAGTTTTACATAATCCATAAAATCAGTCAATTTTTTGAAACCTATCCGAAAATTTGACCTCACTTGAACCTTGAATCATGGGGTAGTTTGATATTTGTCTGGAGATAGGACTTGGAGATAAAATTAACGATGCTCTGACGCACTTTTTGAAAGTTGTTCAACATGCAAAATATATACCCTTTTAAGGCATTCCTCCGCTAAAAGACAAGACCGCTTAAAAGGAATTTTGTATTCAACTCAGAATTTGCAAAATGTTTTCGGAGAATTTAATTAGCCAATTTAAGTCAAGTATATAAAGAAAATTTATGATGTGAAATGATCAGTTTTGAGTCTTAAAATTATTCTGGCTAGGTTTATTAACGGACGTCATGAACTATTATTATTCACTGTAAGTTTTGAATTTCCCAGTGATTGATAATCAAAATCGAAATATCGTTCATATTTGGCCTTTCTAGTGCATAAAAAATCCAGACTGAGTTTTGAACTTTCTAGTCATTGATATTTAAAAATGTATGCAAATTAAAATAGCTTCCGATTTTTAAAGACAAATAACATGGCTCAAGCCAACTTTTTGAGCTTACTAATCTTATTAGACATGAATATTCAATTTTTACGTGTAAAATATGCGTTAAACCAAAATAAATCGCACTCGTTACTCTTTAAGATTACAAAACTTGATCATGAGTTTTGAACTTCCCAAAGCATTTAAACTTATAGAAATTCAAACGTTTTTCATTTTTAGAAAGATTATGAAAATATTCGTGCTTGGATTATCATGTTCGCTTTTTCCTCGACATTTTTACTTATCTTAAATGTTCAGTTTTAAAATAATGAAAACTTATCGTATTTTCAATATCAGCACTTCTAGGAAAACTAAATATAATTCCTCGTATATAAAAAGTCTAAAAGAGCAAGTTCTCGAGTGTAAATTCTAGCGTAAATAACCCTGAATGTTTCATAACTCATCTCGTTGGACTTCTAATTTATTCAGGATACACACCCTTTGTTGGCGATATTTTTACTTCCGACGGAAATTTCCTGCTCACAAATTATTTCATTATTTTTTCCGACCTTGTTTTGAATGAAAATCCACCGTGGTTTTCCATAATAACTCTTGAAATTGCCTAGTAAATTTTAAATGACAACTGAAGTCAACATTTTTCGTTCGAAAATTCATTTCTCAAAATTTCAGATTTTTTTCTTGTTGAATTATGGATTGAAAACAGACACGTTTCAGCTTTTCTTTTAAAATTTTCTTCGAAATTATTTGGAAAAAAATGGCATCTACACTTACAAACATTGTATTAAAATTTGTAAAACCAGAAAGCTCTTTTTCATCTACAATTTTGCAAAGTTGTTGTATGTTTCAATATGCTCATATTTATCAATAGGAGTCAAACTAAAAACTCCATTACTCATCCCTGGCTAAAAATCTGCATAATTAATTGAAAAGTTAAAGATTCGACTAATTAGCGCTCTAATATGCGTTAAGTGGAATAATAAGCGCTATGAGTTTGGCGTTAAAGGCTCGGACTTCCAATAAACCTTATTGAATAGGCGTCACACATACGTGAACACCTGAAATCAACATCATAGTATCGTCGTTGATTTTTCCCAAATCGACCAGAAAACTACAAGATTTTCCTGTCTATCGAAAAGTTTACCTTATTAATTCTTCAAAAATTGGTTTACACGCTTTGTCTGCTTTGAAAATGTAGTTATTTATTTCAAAATAACTTTGATATTTATTTGTCTTACATTTTTAAATTTAATTGAAATTTTTAAGTTAAATAATGACACTAATATTTTAGCATTTTTAAACCTGTCCATATATTCCTTGTTACGTGTTTAAAATAAGTGCATCACCAATTTTCACTGTCTAGATTACCGTACGCACAATTAGTAAAATGGGAAATTAGTACAGATGAACTTGTTTTTATTGTCGAAAATCATGAACTCTCAGAAACAATGGGTCCCTGGGGCCTAGTGCTCACGATTTTAGCGAGAAACTCAAGACCATTATCATGCAGCCATTAAACTTAACGCGTTTTGGCCTAGATAGTATAGGGTAAGAGATATATAGCCACGATTGGTAGTACTATAAAAGGCGGAAATTTGAGATTTTTTGACGAAAATTTTTAAATTTTGCGATTTTTGTTTATATTTCAAATTCTATTTATGAATTTCTGATATCAGTAATTTGACTTCGTATACGGTATACCTTCTATTTTCAAGATGATTCTAGCAATAATGGAGAATAGCTTTGTCTAAATTCAAATTAAATTGATTATTTTTATGTTTCAAAATATTGCTTGACTTTGATCAAGTAAGGATCATTTGATATCATTTCGCATATTTTTGTGATAAAAATTAGATAAAATGACCATTTTCCAAAATTTCCAAATTAACTAGTTCTTCTTTAATCATTGTCTATTCTTCAGTCATCGTTCTGTCAAATAACATGCAATATTCCGAGACAAAAGTCATAAGCATTGCTTCTTGAAATATGCACGAATATTCTTGATGAACAAAATCCATATTCGCCGAAAATTGATCATGGCATCTAAAAATCTTGTCATTCATGATTCAATGAAGAAAGCGTGATAAGATGAAATTCAAGCTCATCTTGCTTTAAAAATGTCAAAAATCGGTTTCAATGTTTTCAATCACTAAAATTTCTAGATTATAATTGATACTGCTTCCCTTTTTACATTTATTACAATTTTACCTTACATTAGTTCTGTACCGAGGTATTACAATTTTCGCATCAGAATATTGAATGTACTGAAAATTTTGCAGAAAAGTATAGAAGTGTAGTTTCATCGATACTTTCATCAACCCGGGTTTTTATTGTGCATAGAGATGTCTGTCTTTGGCTTCTCGTTTATTATTCAATTCATAGCCCTGCATAGTTGAACAACGCATCGCTTTAACTTGTAAATACTCTGCAAAAAATCTCAATTTGTTTTCCTGATCATACGATCCAACCGAGGACATTTTCATCCTACAAACAAGATTGAAATTTTGAATTCGTGAGTCTGTTACCGATCATTATTCGCGTTTTAAATTACCGATTTAAGATTTGCAATAGTGTTCCAGAAAATCTGACATTTTTCCCAAAATTCCCCATTCTGACATATTGTTCAAATTCTCTAACGTAATGTAATTTTGTATTCATGGCGCTGTGCGATATTTACAACCCCCCATTCATATTAGAAAAGATCGTCTCTAACGTGAAAAAAGCACTGACAGGTTTCCTATCTTAGAGTCTATCTTTGAATTTTTATAAAAGTCTAACGATCAGATTCTCGTGACTTTCATCACGATCAAAAAAGTTTGACAGCTGATTTTATAGAAATTAAAAGAAAAAATCTTTATATTTGAACGTTTCATATTCTCAAGCCTCTAAAAATCTACGTCTGCAACATTTGTCTCGCCACATCCCCTTGTCTACGATATTTGCATTTTATTACAGATGTAAAAATGCAAAGCGCGCCGAACTTGTACATTTTTATTAGTTAGAGATTACATATAAAATTATGCCGCTTTTTCTTTTGAAGTTTTGCAAAAGATATCTTTTTCCTAAATATATGCTTTGAACGTTAGATAATCATCACTTTTATAATTTATTTCAATTTTATATTTTTATTCGTTAGACACTACATGGAAATGCAAATTGTTTAGCCTTTTCATATTTTTGCAATAGTTAAATTTTAAGTCACTCGTAATACGAAGTTGTGCAAAATTCACTATTTTTTCATATGATATTGTTTTTGTTAATTTTCAAAAATAGTCTTCACTTTTTCGTGGCTCATCTTTATTTTTTCTCATTAAAATGAAATGGCCTATTTTTGCCATTACCATGTATTTTTATTCTGCGTCTGCAAAATTATCTGCATCTGCCCATATTTTTGCATTTGAAATTCATTCTTGCGTGCCATCCTGAAGTTAGGACGAAATTGTAAAAATATGCCTTCTTTTTTGCTAGATGAACACGATATTTGATTTCATGTTAATTATCGTCCTGATCTTAGAAATGGTGTGATATAATTTATGGCGTCAATTCTCAACATTAATTATAAGTTCTGCTAAAACTTGGTTCAAAATCCTTTAAAGGATTTTTCTAGCAATATTAGTCGAGAATTTCGAAATAATACATATAATAATTATCAGTTTAAAAAAAAAAATATTAAACATAGATTTTACATGAAGTAACCTCTAATTTTTAGCCCCCATATAAGGGTTCGAGTCTTTCCGAGATTAACATCAGTTCTTACGAATTGCAAAATTTTAAACCATGGTATCTATAAGATCTAAGCAGGGCTTATACGAAATCTCTCTCTAACTTTCCTTATTCCAAAATCTTTCATTATGAACTTATCACTACCCTCATTACGTATCAACTTTCAATATAAAATATTCTAAGGATTCTCCGCATAACTTTTAGTTGTTACTAAGCGTCTGCTTATTTCTGATCATTATTTTTAATGACAAAATTTTACGATCTAAACTTTGATGTAAAGTTTGATCCGCTAAAAATTTTTATGCCTCTTTTTCCATATCACTTGCTAATTTTATTAGGTCAATGTTTTTTTTAATTAAACTCCATTTTTTCGACGATCTTCAAAAATTTGCGCAACAAATGTGAAATTCGAGTTTCATGCATAAAACTTCAGGATCGTCTAAAAATGTCTATTTTGCAAGTTTTAAGAGATAAACAGAGCTTCCGCCTGGATAAACTATATCAAAATGCAGCTTGAATTATCAGGAGCATTTTTTATATCTCATATTTTACTTAACGAAAGATATTTAAAAAATATCTAAAATCCCAGATAGTTTTACCTTTTGATATATCAGACTGGAAGGAAGTTTAGGTTATATCCATGATCATCATATTCGTGATTTTTTGTCATTATTTTCTAATCATTTGTAATCTAGGGGATAATTAAGTGTAAAAGCGCATTTTCTGAATGAATCTTGCGAATGACTTGAAGGATTTCAATTTATGCTTGGATAATTTCGAATTAAGCAAAGATGCATAAACAACTCGCGTATTTCAATACTTTTAATAGTACAATTTGCTATGACATATGTACGATTTATGATTAACGCTCTTCAACTATTTCGTGGGGGTTTTTTTTTTTAAATCATATTTACCCTGCTAATTTGAATTTACGTAAGCAAAACCGGAAGAACAAATTATTCAATCTTTCGAACCTTATATAAATAGACTTTAAAAGTGAGCTAATTTAATCGTAACCAAATTTTGGAAGCATTAAATTTCAAACTGCGTAAGATGTACTGTATTTTCACGGAAGAGAGTGGGACAATTAGATTTTAAGCCTAATTTTTGGATTATTTTAAAGAGCATGGTCAAAATACAAATGCACATAAAATGATTATCAGTCTTGAGTTCAAATGTCAGGTTAACATTTCTTAATCATTTTTAAAATCCCGTTTTCATCCCACTTAGCTTAAATCTCCTTATGAATTTCATTCTCTCAATTTTCTTTCAAACTCTCACAAAATTCGATTTTTATTGTTAGTTGAAAATCATTTAGACCAAATATATTCAAACATGTCTCTAGCTAAAAATCGACTTCGAAAAGTTCACCTTCTAAATGTGTAAGCTTTTTAGGAGAAGCTTGGTGAACTGTAAGAAAATTAGAATATATCCAGTTTGAAAAGGAACTATGAATAATTTTTTCATTGAAATCCTAAAATCTGAAAACTGACAAAAATTGAACCTTTGGCTTACCGAATTTTTAGGTGCCTATCAAATATCGGAGAATCAGAAAATTTCCTAGAATCCTCGAGAAAACTTGAAACCTATATAATAGTATTTTGATAACTGTGTCTTGCTTCAATGCACTATCAAAATCCATCGTGTCGGTTAGCACCTTTGTACTGAATTTATTTTTAAAGTTTAAAATGTCGGATTATTTATATTCTGAGGTTTCCTTCATTATTTACATATGAAAAATTCGCATCATAAATCAAAATTTGGATTATTAGGATTTTGTCTTCCTAAGCTTCAGGCCTAGAAATATGTAATCTGAAGCCTTACATAGTTTTTGAACTTGATACAGTTTTATGAAGTATGTGTACTTATGTCTACAATTTGGACTTGTAAAGGCTAAAAATTTTATCAAAATATCATTTGCTTTTATGCTAAATTATTTGATACATTTCAAACCATTTCACTATCTTTATGATTGCCATTTTCACTATGGTTAGATTGAAACTTACCTTTCATCAATTCAATATCATATCAATTTAGTTTCTAAATTTTGAAATTTTAAATGTAGAAACGCAGATCAGGCGGAAACATTATATATAAATTTGTACAATTTTCTACAATAATTTTTGAGGCTTATTTATCTTTAAAAATCTTGAATTCTGACCTTTCTACTTTGTGACAAATAATCATCTCATTACGGAACCCCTCATAGTTGCTAAAAATGATCGATTTCCATAAATGTGACAAACCGACATTCTAATGAATACAAATATTCGCAAAAACTTCATGCCTTATAGTTTCATGAATCATCCCAGTCGATTTTATTTTTTCATCCCTCAACATGTGATGAGGGACGTTTTCTGTTCATGAGGGAATGAATGTGAATATATTATTCTTTATGCACACATTATGTCGCCATCTTTATAGCGCCAATATGTCAAAATATGCAGTTGATAATTCTAAATACATTCATTTTTACTCTTTGGCCTACGTGTTTCATGGGAAATATTTTCAAGAGAATGCTTTCCTAAATTTCACTTATCTAGCTTCAACACGATAGCATGAGTCATCATAATTCTTTTCTTGACTAAATTTAATTTGATATATGCAATTTGTTATTTTTTCGCAAACTTTCGGTAAAATGCTACTATCTTTTACTGTAAATTCATATCTTTCTGATTTTTTCTCCAAAATATAAAAATATAGCTCATGGTTCAACCTTCCTGCGAGTCAAAGTATTTTTAGATCTTTCGAAATTCATATTCCAAAAATTTCCAATCAGACGCGTTTTTCCTAGATTGGTTCAGTATTTTCCCGGAAAATCGAGTGGAATAATAAAATAATTGACTGGGCTTTGGGCCGGTAAAAACAAAAAGTGCTCTTTAATTTTTCATGACTTCGCAATGAACCTAATTTCCTATTGAATAACCCGAATATCGAAATTAGACGGTTAAAAAATCTCTCATGATATAATAGGGAAGAGAAAGTTAAAATCATATTTTATATCTACATTTTCGATTTGATTACTCATAATATTCTAAATAGCTAACATTTTGAGAGTCACTTTAGGATCATTTTCTTGAAAATGCATTTTGCTAGGCTAAATATTGTAGGATTAATCTATTCTTATGTCGCAAATTTGCGACCTAATCGAGATTTTGTTATCATCTCAGAGATTATTTGTTTTGTAAATGCCTGCAAACACGAGAGTGAAATGTTTTGATTCATTCTTCCCTAAATCTCTCCTCTCTTGTCAAAACACTGCCACCGCTAGCGAAACGGCTGAGAAAGCATTTTATCCTTCTCAACCGTTCTTCAATTCTTCCATGTTACTTTTTTCTCTAATTTTTATAGTTTGTGATTTATCGGTTTAATTATCCAAGTTTGAGATAATAAACTGGTGTGGTATCCCATTGACCAGCTAATGTTGCCTGACTATCCGCTAAGCTTGAAGCAACCAACACAAATTAATTTCCTAACCATTTTCATCTTAGAATTTCTAACATCATATTTCATTTTCATTCTACGATGACAGAACTTGAATCAACCATATATTTTACCAATTACTCATATATCATTTTGAAGCACATCTTTTCATCATTTCATCTTTCAATTTTTATAAAAGCCTGAGTATACACAGATCATTCATATTGTGACTGGTGATGCATTTGAATTCATTTGAAACATAAAACTGTTTTTGAAAAAAATGAAAACATTGCTATATCTTCAGACTACCCTCCGATGCCACCCTACCGCCAGTGTTGTTATCTAATATGAGCATCAGCGTCCCCGACATCGACAACATGGCACATTCAACTCAAAATCACGCAAATGATCATAATTTGACTAATGTAACGATTAAAATTTTTCATTTAAATGAGTTTCGAAAAATTATAACATAAGTCAACCTCGTAACCAGTTAATTTGATCGTTATCTTGCATTTTATATCAAACTCCATAAAGCCCCAATGTTCAATTAGTATATATCGTGATTATTCCAAATGCTCATATTTGTACCTTATAAGTTTCCGAATACCATGAGCTTCAATTGATAATTTCTAAAAGAAAAATATTATATGCAATCCAGTTAGAGTCTACCGATAACAATATATATAAACAAATAATTCAGTACACTTTCACCTACCAATTCCCCGGTACGAATCATGAGGACACCCCCTTGATGGCCATAGCGGGTCTATACGCGCTTCTCTTCATGCTGGGTACTTGTGGGAACGCAGCGATTCTAGCCGTTGTAGCCCACGTCAAGTCGAGTTATGGACGGTATGCCTTCAAATTGAATTCCAATGGCATATGCTGTATTTTCTCTAATAGAAAGGCACTCTTTAATAATAGATCGACCTATTAGGTCGTTCGATAATTTTTGAAACACTTGTCACCTTGAAAAAACTTCTTTTTAACTTTAACAAAGACTATCCAAAAGAGAGATGGATACCAGAATGGGCACCTACTAGTCGGCCACTATCAATTGCCCTAGCCTTAGCCTTGCAGCTTTGCTCCTGTGAGAAATATAAGACATTCAAAGTGAGACTTGCATATTTGAGGGTCCGCACTTCGAAATTATTTTCAAACACAATGAAATGAGTTCGGACAAAACCGAATAGTAATGTGCAAGGGCCTAGCCCACAGATAAGAATATTGATAAGATCACACTATCAGTTCATTTATTAAAAGTCCTACAAGCGTTTCTTTATGGTCTATATTTTCTCATAGTGCAAGCCTGCATACTTTTGCAATTTTTTCTTAAGTAAGTATGCGAAACCTATCCAAATTTATTTGTATATGCTTGGAATAAACAAAGGAATGTGTATACCAACTTTGGTCTAATATCGTTTATGACGCGTTTTTGGCAAGGCATTCTATTAGGTTGAACCATAATTTCTGTTACACTTTTTCTTTTTTCTTGGGGAAAACTGTG